>QYTT01088942.1:10895-23356 GCA_006980735.1 Dasypogon diadema | reverse complement strand
TCGTATCTAAGTGGTGTTTTAGCGAGTGTGCTTCGTTAAATTTAGTTTGGTAAAGGATTTCATGTGACGAAGGAGGGGATATTTAGGGATATTTGAAGGGGATATTCAGGGATATTTTTAACACTCAAAAGTGAAATCATCAGCAAGTTAATAAGGTTTAATGCTTGTTAACAGTCTAGGGTATAGCGTTAGTATGCACCTAGAACTATTTTAAATCAACTAATGGTTCCATTATAAAGTAGGAGATAAATGGGATTACCCAAAGCTGATCTTAAGGGATCTTGGATCCGTCGCCGTTTAAAAAAGTTATAAAATTTGGAGTAACACGACATGCATGGGATGATATCTAATTTTTTCCAGTTATTTGTGCTTTTCAAAACCGCTTAATTTTGTTTTATTCTTTTTCGTTCTAATTATTTGTAAAAATATACAGAAAAGCGGTGTTGGCAAACGATTTAACATAGAAGACTTCCTTTTACACTTTAGTTTTAAATTGGTTGGAATATCTGAAATGGAAATTGCATGAAATGACTTTAATTTCTGCTCAGTGCTACCATACCCACTGCTTTTGCTGAATAATGAACACTCGACCGTGGTCCAAATTATGCACTCGAAGAGCGTGAACTATCATTTTGCTGTTGGCTTTTGGCATGCCTTGTATTAATAATCATTACGCAATCATAATCCTGAAAGCAATTAAAAATCGAGAGGAAGTGCACCTACTCATACTGCGTAATGCCGCTGGGGCCAATGCACCACCGGCCGTTCTTCGCCAAAGGTATTTACATTTTCATGCTTCGCGGGAGGAAAATGCGAGCCATGTCGGAGAAGAAGTTCTTGAAAATCTTATTACGTTGCAGCATCGTTTCGGTTGAGTAAGACGCTAATTAGCAGGTAAATTCATCGCTGAAAGTAATATTTGGAGAATCGCTCTTCAGCAGACCTCGCGCTGATGAAAGTAATTACGCAAGGTACCTGTGAGGTTTGTTCATTTCGCAACTGTGCTATAAATCAATGCAGAAGTATGTAACAAGCTCGGTAGAGAGTATTCGATGCTTGTCGAATTAGGGAGTTGCCCACTTGGAATTAGCATACGAACGCACTGTACAATATCTGACCGGTTGGAAACGGAAAATCTCATTAAGTCAGGGCGGATACTTAACCATCTGCTGTTTGGACTATAAATGTTAGACTAGAAGAAATATCTTGAAATTTAACTGATGGGGAAAGCACCATGGTATGGGAAATATGAATGAAGCTAGTCAAGAGGTATATAATTTACGAGTTGAGAGGTACAGGTACTTTAGGAATGCACTGTGTCTAGTGAACGACCACTGAACCACTGAACAGGTACCGATTCTTAAAGTATAGAAAATTTAAAAGGTCTCTTCGTTTTTTTATTTATGACCAAAAAAAGTAAAAAAAGAAAATTATTGTTGACTGTAAAAATCGGAATTTTTGTTCTGTGAATTCTTTGATACTAAAATGCAAGTTCTGCTGGCTAACAAAAATGGACGGATGATGGCATCCACGGAGCCTTGGGCAGAAAGAATTAAAAACTATATAAGTTGTGAAAAAAGAGCGAAACATCATCAATATTACGTTGATATTTGGAAAGCTTTCCTTGAATTATCATCACGATAGTAATTTCATAGGAGAGTTCTCTTTAAGTGTGTCGGAAATGATAGAGTCTTTTAACAAATTACACAAGTTAGACAATTGAACAGGAAAATTTCTATAGTTTATAGCTACGTTAGAACTTAGCTTAAAAGCCCCTCAAAATATACAGCGCAGTGGTATCAGTATTGCAAAATTATGGTAAAAGTGGTTCGAATGTCCAAAATGTTGTCAAATTCCCAGCTGCGAAAAAATACTGACAGTCGTTAAGAATCTTTTGATATAAAGAACATAGGCTAAATGAAAGTAATCCTTTAGTTTTAAAGAGAGAGTCTCTAAGGTTTCAAATTATATACCCATTGCATACCTAAGTTGCTCGAATCAATAATTTACTCTCAGATATCTGCACGATGCAAGAATATACTTCTCACCCATCAGCATGGTTTCGTATCTGGCAGATCTACGACCACCAACTTATTGTAATTCACCTCTAATACAATTGACGGTTTTTGGTTTATAAAGACTTCAGCAAGGCTTTTGACAAACCTTCTCGTTTCGTTATTATGCTGAAATTACGGAAACTTAGATTCCCAGCTTTATTTTTGAAGTGGCTTCATTTCTACTTGTCTGAGCGGTCTTATCAAGTGCTTTTTCGTGGTTTTCGCTCGAGAGTCATAAAGGCTACATTCGGTGTACCCCAGGAAATTCATCTTGGCCCCCTTATCTTCATCATCTCTATTGATGACATTATATGAAAATCTTTCCATTTATGAGCGATATTAATTACTGTGCTTCCCTTCAGATAGACTTAAACGTTTTTCATGACTGGTGTTGTCGGAATGATTTGGGGAATGATTTGGAGCTCAGCGTAAATAAGAGTGAGGTCACGTCGTTCTTTAAAGGCCGTACTCCCTTTATGTTTGATTACACTTTCTCCAGCAATGGCTAGGATCCCACATGTGCAGTTAAGGATTTGCACGTCATTTTGGACTCGAAATTGGATTTTATCCCTCATATCACCATACCGTCTGTAGAAGCAACATCGTGCTGGGATTTGTTAAGCGATGATCCAGAGAGTTTTCAGACCTTCAGGTTGTACTAACTTTATATAACTCGTTCGTGAGACTTCTGCTTGAATATACATCTCAGGTCTGGAACCCATTCTATGCTGTTCACATTAGCCGTATAGAGCCTGTAATTTCGTCAGATATTCTCTTAGAGACCCTCAGATTCTTCCGCCTTATCAGTAGCGCCTTAGGCTGGTCAATCTATGTTCCTTGTAAAAGCAAAGTAGAATTGCCGATATTGTTTTTATCCACCAATTATTGAATTCTAATATTGACTCTCCAAACCTCCCTTTTATAGTTAATGTTCGTGGTTTAAGAGGTGCCCTTCTTTTGCGTGCGAACTCTTTGAGGACTAACTGTGGGAGGTATGAACCCATTAATCCCATTTGCACAACTGTCAATTGTGTTGTGTCTTAGCATGTAAACAGCGAGTAAACAGACGAAAAGGCAGCAAATAACGTCAACAAAAGCGATATTCAGTTTTTTTAGAATAGTTAGCGTCTAAATTGTTATAAATTGGACTGTCATAAGGAAGGTTGCACTCGTCTTTAGTGAAATGTGCCAAAATGTAATCAGTTTGCGTACACAATATTTGGACATCACCAGGCATCATTTATATACAAACAGAAGAGGAAGGGTGCTAAAATAGATCCCTGTGAACTCCACGACATATTGGAAGAATACGTGAATACTTTATTCAAAGTCCCCAATTAAGAATTCCTTAATGACGATAAGGATAAAGTTAAATTCCTTAACATCGTTCCGATTGGTACAATATTTAGTGATCTCGCCTCTAGCTTTCGCGGGGTCCGAGGCGTTTTTGAGGGGGCTGATCCTAAATCTCATCAGTTCTCATCGTCTGATAGTGCATTCCTTGACTCGTTGTCCTACGTCGACGTGTTGCATATTCAGCCACGTATAATCCTTTTCAATTTATTATCTTTTGGGTACCAACGTTTTTTTGAAGATTTTGTTGAACTTACATGGGAGCTACTTATAGATCTATAAGGCAATTTTGCAGGCCTCTGCACAACTCATTCCCCTGGTTGAGAAACTTTTTGTAGCGCCTTTTCCCGCCGAAATTAGTTTATATTGTGTTCGTGTTTGGCCCCTTTTCTAGGTCCACTGATTTTGACGGGAGCCACAAGTAACTTTGCATTACTCCGCTATGCATCCAATGATTCTTAGAAATGTATCAGAACTTATTGTGGAGGATTTATATTTGGAATATTATCATGCAAAAACTAAAAACTATTATTCAGTAAAACTATCGCTTTATTGGAATTTATAAGCTACGAACCCAAGACCGGAGCTTCAACATTTGGATGCTTTATTAGCTTCCCGAGTACAGCCCAATATAGTTTTTTTTTTACAACAGAGGAGTTCATTATGCGGGACCTTTTATGGTTAGAGCCCTATTCGGGCAAAAGTGACCAAGTGGAAAAACTTAATAATTGAGTAAATGAGATTTGAAATTTCGACTGATTTAAAATGGAAGAAATTTAATGAAAATGTTCATCTATTAAAATGATGAATATGGATTATGTTTGTGAAGAAGTATGTCATTGGGAACGAATCGAAAATCAACGAGATGGCGGGTTGTTATTTTTGCCGGAACAGGGTTCATATCTTGAGGTAGTTTCGGACCTTACTACTCTGAATATTCTTATCGTCACAATATATAATAATCAAAACAGCTGATTTTCCAAGCAACTAACACACTACGTGGCATTTTATTCCTTCATTGGTTCTAAATTTTGATAAAGTTAAGGTAATAGAATCTCATCTATACCTGAAATTCGGAAAAGCAAATTTCACCTTCGAGGAACTTCAAACATTGTAGAGCTGAGTTGTGTCTAAATTCACGCCAACTATATAACATAGAGGATCCTGAAATAGGAGTGCTTACGTCTGTACATTTCTTAATTGGTGGATCTCTATTGCTACAACCTGATTCATCTGAGTATGTAGACGTATATTTTATAACTATGTTTTCTGCGGTCAGATTGTATAATTCGATTGAATTGCGTCGAAAATCGAACTTAAGACGGAATTCTTAGCTGAAAAATATCAAAATTTTTTGAATTTCGCCGTAAGTTGGATCGTCGATGCGATTGAATCGAACTCACTCAACATTAAGCGTTGTAATAGAAGGCTGCGATTTGGTGTCTTTTTTTATTTTCTCTTTTTATTTTACAATTTGCAAACAATTATTTAAAAAATTTTTCTATAGGTTTTAACAGAAAACTCTATACTTATTATATGTTCAGATTTTTTGCTAATAAGTTGCCATTCAGATGAAACTGTATTGAAAGGTACGCAAAGCCGAAAAATTTATATTGATCGTTTCTAAACACACGATGTACACTTGTATACTGATTTATAGCAATACTTAATATAACATATTTCTAGTAGTTTACTTTGTAGGTAGATTAAGCGGAACCCATTCTGAAAATGGTCAAGAGAATACGAAGGCGATAAATGACAGTGAGAAACTGTTTAAAATCACGCTATTAACCAAGCACGGTAGTATTTGCTAAACATGGAAAAGAAAAAAGCTGACTTTACCTGCAGGTAAACAGAATAATTTTCACGATAGTAGCCTTGCACTTGTCTTAAACAAGTTACACAGCCTCCCGTGGACAGGAAATATTCTTATGATTCTTCAGGTGACAATTTTAGGTGCCGTTCCATAACCCTCCTATAATCGTAATATTTTTCATATACGCCTATTAAATCTGCGATCTAACAATTATCCTCGGTGCCCAATTAGAGTATCTTCGGGGCACTTATCAACATTCAACGGTAGTGAACTCGCAGTTTTGTCGCTTTAATTTAAACTGGTTTTGCCACTGCAAATGGGACAACCTGGTTAGTGTCAATGAAAGTAATTGAGATTGTGCTGCACCGCAGCATCTGCACTCCATATTTCAGGTGCTTCCACACTTGAAGGGCCGCAAAAACTATAAGTCGTTCTACTGGTTCTCCTAGTTCCCTAGTGGGATTTTCTCTTTCGTTTATATTTAATATGTTCAATTTCAGGCCCAAGTGAAAAGTAGTAAAAAGTGCAAGCGCATATGTATGAAAATTTACATACCCGGAGGTTGCGGGCCTTTTGATTAACCTTTCCGCTGTAATTGCTGAGATTGTCGGAGTTAACATTTGACATTTTCCTAGTATTCATCCGGGGAATAAGAATCTCGCCAACAACGATAAGATACACCAGATCGTGGGAACACGACGCGAACATGTCGCTTATCACAGAAGTGGGTTACCTGGTGAGGTACAATTGAATCAATTTAATCCATTAGCGAAATTGTTGTTGTGGCTTACTAAAAGAATATTTTCCGGATCTATGCACAGCCAAAGCAGTTACGTCTTCATTGCTTCTTCGTGTGACCATTAAATGGGACAGCGATGATCATGCCACGGTGTCCCACTACAGCATCCAATCCATATTGCGGACGACATTAGTCACCGATGGGTGGCCGTGTAGCCTTTTGAATAACAAAACGTCAAGACAAGTTTGAACTGGCCTGAGCTATTATTTCTGCCTGCGGCGACCACCATTAGACCAAGATGTCCTATCTTTAAGTACGATTTAGAAACACCGTATGAATGGATTCTTTTAATTAACATCTCAGAGCACAAACTCCTCCGCAATAGTCGCCCAGACCTACGCTCGACGTCGGCACTAGAACAATCCCAATTCCAGAAACTCCGTTGTCTAGAAGACGAAAGATGTGGAGAAAGAGCCGAGGGCAAGTACGAAAATCATTGTATATCTGACATGCTTCAGCGGACCTCCAAAGTAAATAAGTGCAATTACCTCATCGACATTATTTTGTCCTTTTTGGCCAGTGCAGCTTTATCTTTTACATATTGCTTACGGTCACTCCGCTTGTTTGATGATCAGCTTCTGGGATTTGTTTGCTGAACTTGTTAGCGGGTGAATTTACTATGGGCGCAGATAAGACTGACTAGAGCTGGAACACTGGGCCGCTTATTATTGTTGTTGGCATTAGTAATTCTATTTTGGATCTCGTTTAAAGTTCTGTGCCGTTGGGCTTTCAGGGGTCCGCAAATAATGCTTAGTGCAGTGTAACGTATTTCCGATGAAATTCGGAGCAGCTGATTTTGCCGAACTTAGGAACACTTTAAAATATTGTGCGCTTGATTGATTATGCACGACCTAAATTTGGTCAGGTGTTGCGTCTTGAGGAAATAATTGTGGTTGGTCTGTTGAGGGTTGGATAGAGGTAGGCAAGCAAGTAGGTTACTACCGGGAACTGACTGTAAGATTGGTAGAATCCTTTAATGGTAAATAGTAATCTTTTACAAATCTCTTTTAGTTTTTGATTGGGTACACATTCCTATCAAGAAAATTAAATACGACAGAAAGAGAACTTATAAAAATATTACTAGTTTATTTGATGAATAATGAGGACTTTTAATTATTTTCTTCATTTTTCCCCCATGCCCGTGGCCGAGCAGGCTGAGGTGCACGTCTGCAGATTTTCTCCCCCGTTTGCCTGGGTTAAAATCCTCCACAGGACACGGCAATTTATCTGGGTACCAGTGGTTGAAGCAATTCTATTGACAAAAATTGTACTTGTGAAGCCACTGGGATATTGCACAGTAATAATTTCATGCCGAAATTGTGGCTCAGTTACAACATTTGTCAGGTTAAAATTTCTCGACTTCCTCATCCCTTGCTCCCTGTGCTGTGTGCATCACAAGGTTGTCCTCTGAGCTTATGTAGTACCTTAAAAAATAGAACTTGACACAATTACACTTTAGAAATTTTTGAAAAATTGCCATTATTTAACCCCTCGATTTCAAATTCTTAATATAAATCCATTATATGTCTGATTAATCTTCTCCGATTTTTATACTGTAGATGTAGGGTGTTATAACTTTTAGCAAACGTTTGTAATAAAATAAAAATATTCACGATACACAGAAAGTATATTATATATATTAATGGGAGCAAAAATGAAATCGTTTAATATATGCCCGTCTGCCTGTCTGTCTGTTCGTCCATCTGTCCGTCTGTCTGTCTGAATTTCGGCGCATTATCTCGAAAACGTTTTACGCTAGAGACTTGAAATTTAGTAGATAAATATCTTATTAAAATTGAAAGATCAAGTTCGAAAATGGGAGAATTCGGACAACTCCTTCAAAGAGTTACCATATGAAATTATTTGCTGTGTCAAATAAAAAACCGCATTTTTTCTTCTGAAACGAAAATGTTTTGAAGTAGACTGATAAAATTCTGCACATAGATTTTTAACTAAAATTAAAATATCCTGGTAGAAAATGAGGCAAATCGGGCTGAGGGTTGCCTCAATGAACTTTTAATTTCTTATTTATTACATGAAAATATATTTATAATATGTATTTATTACGCAAAATGATACACCTTACGCAATATTTCCAAAATACAACAAAGTTTACCTTTTTAAAGTCATTAAGTGGGGCAGAAGTTAAAATAATCACTTTAGAAAACAAAATAGTTACTTCTTTAAGCTGATGTATCTGGAAAAAGATAACAGCTAGGTACCAGCCTTATATGAAGGATTTGTAGGTAACATTATACGTAATTTATTTATGTAAAAAGATAAAAAAAATAATAGGGAAAGTTTTCGAGAAAAATGCAATTTCTGCCAAAATTTATTGAGAATAAAAGAAAATTTTTTATATTGGGAAGGCAATGTTCGTTGAGTAAAAACATCTACTTGAATGAAGTTGATACCCAAATAAAGCCTAATCAATTATCTGTAAAACAAGACCAATTAAATTTTCTTACGTTAAATAATTCCAAAGTTATGATTCAATATATACTTGTAGGTACCAATTCGGACCCCCCGCCCCTCCTCTTCCCTACAATTTTCTTTTTAGATTGAGCCAAGGAATCACCCCTCATCTCAAACTGGGACACCTTTTATATGCTTTTTTCAAAAATTTTTGTATAAAATACAAAGTATGGAAAATGTAAAAGGGTGGTGGAATATTTCTTAAGGTAAAGGTTTCGGGAAAACAGTTTTTGGACGGAAAGTGGGACATAGAAAAAAGAGCACGTGGTAGTAACCTTGAACTTGACATGAACATGGTCAAATGCAGAGGTCATTTCGAGGTAAACTTAATATTTTTAATATAATAGTCCAAGATGTCTAAGACGAAAGTTAAGTAAGCTAAGTATTGCATAGCTATTATTTTGGCCTTAGTTACTCTCAAAGAGGGAAGAGAAAGTGTTCTATTAACACGTTTAGTGCGACAGGTAGCTTAAAAGATTTTGTGGGAGAATTACGACTTAAATGTATTTGTACTGAGTGAGATTTTAAATGTCACTCTCCGGGAATTGACATCGCATTTAACGTGTTCATTCCTCTAGAAGCTCCTGAAGAAGAGTCGCAAGATTATTCGAAAAGTTTAACAACTAATAAAAAATTATTTGAATAGACTGTTGGGAGGATTTCTTAAAAATCAACCCACATCATATTCGTTTATAATTATATATTCTTTAAAGATTTTTTCTCGCCACAATTTGGCTGTAGGTTTAAAGAAATATAAGAATTAATCACATTTATCTGATTAACAGACGGCTAGAAATGAATTCATGTGTTTAGTCAAATAAAAGGCCGTTTTCCGAAGATTTTAATCAGGTAAAAATATACATGTACCCCCACATGATTTTGGCAGAAAAATGCAAAAATATTTAAATACTAGTAAAATTGTTACTAATTTTCTAACTTCAAGCGTTAATAGTTTCCAACAGGAGAGGAACTGTGGCTGATGGAGAATTTGTTTGATCGCGTGGGGAATTTCCTCTCGAATAAATTTTGTTTAGCTTCCCAAAGATACAGAAAATGATTTGTGAGGAGTTAGCCGAAAACTTAACTAAAAGCAGAGCCACCCTCTTGCCTAAGGGGAAGGTAATTGTTTAACAAAAATATTCATAAGCAATATTAAATTAATTTCACGCTAAAATGGTAGGTTATGATGAAACACTATTCAGTGACCTACTTCAGTGCTGGACTGCACACGAATTTTATCCCACCAGAACCCTCTTCTTCGATTTTTTTTTTTCAAATTTGAGTACATGACAAGAAAGCAGTTGTCATAATTACTGTCTTGACCCCTTAAAGGTTCAAGATTACGAAATTGCCAACTTTTCCTTCCAGTTGCAATTACTGTTTAACCGTCTTGTATAATCTGTCCTTGTCTGCCCGTGACTTAACTTTAGACCCAAGGCTTTATAATTTCCGGGCGAAATGGTGCTTTCATGAATACAGGCAGTCGTGAGAGACTATTTAGTTTAATTTAAGTATTGAAACCTCCGGGTTTCTGTCCAGTAGTTTCCATTTGAAAAGATCATTTTAGGATAAATCATGATGTGACCTTGGCATTGGCAACACTGCCTGTGGAAACAATTTTAGCTACTCATTGTGTTATAAACAAAACATGTAAGTCAAACAAGTAACGAACTTCAATGTTTATGAGCCAAACTTGAAGGCAGAATAATCTTACAACAAATTAAGGCTCCAATGTACCGGCATTTACCACTGGAAAATCACGATAATGGAGGGTAATATATAGGTAGAGTAATCTAAGATTATATGCTATAAAAATTCATGACTTGAAATAGCCGGCACCATAAAAATTGCTTCTTAGTCTCTTATTGTCAACAAACAATTGTACAAGACTGTAGCTTGCTTATTTTAAAGACCAGCATTTTAATAATCCCCAGAAGGAAGTCTGAGGAACTAAATTAAGACAGTCTCAAAGACGAGCTTTGCCGTATTGGGCAGTTTTGGTCTTTAAAATGAAAACAATTTGCTATAATTTTAACGTATGATAAATACATTTAAATAAAACCGGTTATGGTTATATGCAGAAAAATTTTAATTGCATTTTTATACATCATACACTTTGTGTTGTCTAAATATTTTTATTAGCCTTAGGGAAACTTATTTTATGAACAACTTTGCCGGAACGGAAATTTTGTCGTTTTTTTCGAAGTTACTTCACTTTTGGGGAAAATATACTATTTTTGTTTAGGTGTGAACTTATTCATAAACCTGAAAAGAAAGCGGTTAGATCCGAATTAAACCAATCTGTTTAGGTGTTCCGATAAACTCATATCAAAGTCGTCCAGGTGATTATTTCAGTATTTACCTCCTTTACCCCTTGCTTCCGTATCTTCATGCATTAGAATACACATCAAGATAACCCTGTGTTGTAACAGGCGCATGCCTTTAGCACTGTCTGACTGTATTTTTAGGTCGTGGAACACCTTTGTCGATATTAACTCATTTTACGGGTGTTCAGCATAAAGCGGGCAATATTTTCACGATTTTTCGTATTTAATTTGATTAAACATATCGCCATAAATATTTAATAAAACATAGCGAGTAATAATACCTTACCTGCCAATAACTACAAGACTATAAAATCGGTAAAAATACCCTTCTCGTATTCTATCAGTTCCACATAGCATATAGCACAGCACAATTTCAGTTTTTGACATCCTTATACTTCACTAAATTCTATCAACTAAGAACAAAACAATATCGAAGTCTAAGTCTATCGATTAGCTAAAACGAAAAAAATTTGTTTCACTTTCTCTGAGTATTCTCCAAGAGTTTGCTTGTATTTTATGTTTATCTGTAGACCTAAATATTCGCCTTAATTTCGTTATAATGAAGAAAGGGAAAGGAAGTACTCTGCTGAAAAATATTATGCTGAATGATTATCTATTATACCGTTTTAAATACAAGTTTTGCATAGTTAATTGCAGCAACTAGTAAACTGTTTCACTCGAATAACAGCGTACTACACCAAACTTTCCTTATCCTTATCTTATCTTATTATGATAAGTGTCTCATACGGCATGGTGAGTTACTGGGTACCAGTAGTTGAGGAATTCTATTGACGAGAATTGTGTTTGAGAAACCACTCAGATGTTGTGGCTTACTTCCAACATTTGTCAGGTTAAAGTTCCCAATCTCCTCTTTCTTAAAAATTTCCCTCCGGCTGAGCTGTGCTGTGTGCATCATGGGGTTACCCTTAAACTTAGGCAATACCTAAAAAATATGCTTTTTATAGAAAACATTCTCATTTTAATGAAAAGCGTAAAACGAATGGAAACAAAAACTTTGAAACCTTAATAAAATTAATTCGTAGGAGGAAAATCATGTCTTGAATTTCTGATCGTTATAAGTTGTGTAGTAATAGTGAGAAAATGAAAAATCAATTCAATTTCTCCCTCCATCTGGCTTTTTTTGTTCGTTTATCAGACTGAATAATTTCTCTAGCAACGAATGTATCACTAATATTCTAATTTTCATCCAGAGTCCCATTAATTCATTCTAAAATTATATTATGAGATTATGAAGGGGTAAATTCGTCCATGTCGTAACTGGCTTTCGCTGGTGAAATAAAATAAAATACGTCCCTGAATAATTTATGTCCAGAATAAAACTAATAATGATCAAAAATTATTTAATATGAGAAGGAAATGTGTATAAATTCTAAGCAACAGATATCAACCAAGATACAAGAACCCTTTACGCAAGATTCTTATGCAGAATAAAACGAAAGACTTAAGCGACGAACTTTTCTATCCATAAACAATTCTCCCGCATTTGTCCGGCTGGTGAAAGGTATAAGCAATGAACTGGTTTTGCATGGCATGGAAATAAATTTAAGAGAAAAATTTTCCTGCCGGTATAACACTTGAATTAACTTCCCCTTCTTAACCGTTTCGCTCTTTTC
>QYTT01088939.1:2705-25523 GCA_006980735.1 Dasypogon diadema | reverse complement strand
CACAACTGAAGCAGTTACTTGCAGGGATTTTCATGACTTTAGTTCGTTGCTTGAAAAGAAAACTTCTGTTTATATATATTTTGGATCTAGATTATTTTCCTAGTAGCATAAATGTCTGGCGCTCTTTTCAAGCTTACAAGTACTTCTAGGAAATCCAAATGTTAGGAAATCTCAAATATGAATTAAATCTGCAACAGCAGTTAAGTTGTGTTAATAGTCGTATTTCCAGCTGCTTTAGTTCCACTTTGATAGCCTAAACCCATGGGACTATAAGATGTACTGCACAGAAGAGAATTGGTTGTGAATTCCGAATCATGAAATATGTTAATGATAACCTAGTAATTTGAAAAGTACAATGGCTAGCAAGGATCTTCGATATTTCGAATTTCTTTGGGCAAAACTGGTTGACGACTGGTTGGGATTCTACGACTTTAAACTCTATAGGGAAATGCACCTCGAATTATTAGGCAGATATGCTACTTTTGTTTATGCCTTGGGCTACTTAAAGGAGGGTCGGGTGCGAAGAGCCAAAAAAGATACTAAATAAAATTATTTTTGATTTTTCATCGTAAAATCAATGGAATCTGCTTCTCATCACCGTAAATCATCTTTTTCTTAAATGAATAAAAAACTTTACGGTAACCGTACCTTAGTGTAGGGCTCCTCAAACTTTTCTGACCGCGGGCAATATGTTCTCTAGTACAATCAATACCTAATTGTAGGAATTTTATTGGAAGAGAAACTTGTTCCTTGTCGATGATATCATTTAACATTTTTATAGTGAAATTTTAGTAGCCTCAATAATTCATTAAACTACGATTTTTAAAGTTTTAAAAGTGCGAATATAAATCGAAAAAATGGAGAATGGATAAATTCGACAAAATGTTCCAAGTTTTTAAGAATAAGAATTTTTAATAAATTGTTCTTCTTAAGGCAAACTTTAATTCTACAAATTTTAACCAATTAACACCAAATTTTTCCTAGGACAAAACTCCACTCTATCTATATCTAAGTCTAAGTATCTATATTTAAGTAATGACAAAATAATTAGGAATTAAAATATTCAATTTCTTGATTCCTTTACGTAATTGGGATTGAACAATTTTAATTAGAAGTTAATTACAATAATTATTTTTTGGAATTGTATTGGAACTGGAATTAATTAGTCATCGGATTCATCGAGAGAACATTGGCTTACAAATTTAATGTAATATTGCAAAATATTGCCATAATTTCTTAGCTCAATACACTGTAAAAGTATAGTTTTGTTTTTTTTTTATATTTGGATTTCTAAATTTTAAAATATATATAAGCAAGTTGCTATTTATGTGCGCTGTTCCAACTTAGTAGCTGAAAAGTATATATATATACTACTCTTCGAAATGGAGAACAAAGTGGTCAGATATTGCAATAAAGACATTAGATAAAAAAAACATTTTTTTATTATTACAAAACAAACCATAAAAGTCTTATGAGATTGTCAAAGGATGTCTGAATACGGAACCAAATTCACTAATAAACTAGAAAGTGACAGTAAATTAACATTAATATGGAAGTGAAAGCGTCAGAGCATACAGGACTCGCAAAGAAGCCGAACAGGATTACATTAGTCTCAAACTCTACCTTGGTCTAGGTCAACGTTGTGTCAAATTACTACACAAAAGTGAATAAGGAGACAGTGGTCTCCCGAATGATATTGAATATAATAAAAAAAAACTACTTGCATCGCAACTATCTAAACAAAGGCCTAGGCACAGAATACAGACCAAATCAGAAAGGATGAATTGTTCTATGAATTGATTTACCACAAAATTGTGAATAAAGTGTTCGAACATTTTGCTCTTAACACGTTCAATGCCACAATTACCATAAAAGCTTTCAAGAGAGAATTACCTGTTAGAATGCATTTGTCGTGAGAGAGCTTTTCCAGTGCGGGTCACCGGCGGCATTCAACGTATATGAGTAGACTAAATCCTGAACAAAGATCTTATGGATCGCAGTTTCTTCGGACATGCGTTGCTCTAACCTAAACTTCTTACAAATTAACTACCGCTGTCACTACACTGGTACCTTTCAACCATTTTGGGCAAATTCTCATATTCAATACAAGAAAGTAACAATTACATCAGTATTTTTACTATCAGCCTTATTGTCGTATCCGTTCCGTACGGAACGGACTGGAAGCTTGATGCAATTAAAACTAGTTCAGCTATTATAAGAAGATGGTTAGTTATAAGAAGATTATAAGAAGATGGTGACTTTTTCTTGCGTCGTCGTTAGTGTAACTAAAGAAGGCAAACAAATATCTAAATAGTAAGAGAAAGTATTCTTTAGTAAATTATCCTTTAGAATGTTTATTTCGATTTGCATATGTAGAGGCTTAATTCTCTTCAAAACCTGAAGCAGGCCTTCCATTCTAATAAGCTCTAGAAAATTTAAAAATTCTTATCTAGACGTACTTAAATTACAAAATATCATCTCGCAATTTTAAAGGACAAAATGATAACATTTTCGGAATTTTTGATAACTAAATCCAATTCATTTATTCGGAAAAGTCGAAACGACAGAAAGACACCATAATCCAAAAGTACTTAAACAAGCCAGTTATCGACCTAATGAAATTGGAAGTAAATAACTCGTAGACCCCAACAAAATCCACCATCAAAAATTGAGTCCGCAAAACTTTGTGATATCTCTGTAGCATTTTCCAGTGCTGGCCCTCAGGAGATAAATACACCCGCAACATACTTCGAGACCGGCAGTAAAGCTGCACATGGAAGGAATTCCCTGAAGTACCCGCAGACAAGAAACCGAACTTTGTCTTGCTTCTCGCAATAAAAGAATGAGCGAAGAAGAATTTCCAAATAAAAATTATCCACTTAATTCCTCTCGTTATTTTAGATCCTTGAAAGTTTTTATTAGAATTTCCAACTCGAAAGTCTCCCCGCCCGCTATTTGGGTTACCCGCACTCACGCATACCAAAGTGGCGCATTTACTTGTCGCATGGAGCATACTGCAGCCTGGGACTCTGGGAACTGGGATCCGGGTAAAGTTGACTTGGTGAGTATAAAGAGCGAAATTAACAAGGGCCCAGCACTTGAATCATTGCTGGTGCTTGGGGCCTCGAGACGCATTTTTCTACCCTTCTGGCAATTTTTCTTAAAAGGAACCAGAGAACGTTACGTTCCAGGGGATGAAGTTTCTTCGACAAACAAAAGTTCATGAGCCGTAAACTCGGATAGAAGAACTCATGTAATGAGGACTGGGCCACTGTGCCTTACCATTGCTATGTCCGATACCAGCTCCGTGCAACATTCTTCTTTTGGGATAGGAACCGAAACGAGTCCCTCTTCAACAAACTCATTAAAAGACTTCAGATTCAACATGGTGTGACTTGCTCCCTGCATCTTTCAACGAACTGCATGCACCCATTGACCCGACCACAAAGTAATTAAATCCAAAGAATGACTCTTTTGGTAAAGTTTCCTCGCTTTCTTTCCCAGCCCTTTTTTTACAATTCTATGGGTTTAGGAAAGCTTTCCTTCGGGGCATTTCTATAAATTATGTGAAGAGGCGGTCAATTGTAAGAAAATGGTTTCCTGACGAAAATAAATCAATTTGAGCTGAGCGATCCCATTTAAGTAGGATATTCTTTTGGGGCTTAGAGTCACTAACACTTTTTAACTTATAGTGTAGTTTTAGCGATCGTCAAAGAAAAATATTAAATTTTTAGGGTATTGCCTAAGCTCAGGACAACTCTATGATGCACACAGCACAGATTAGGCGAAGGGAAATTTTACACAAAGAAATTTTTAACCTTACAAATGTTGCAAGGAATCTACAATTTTTGTACCCTATATGATAGATAGGGTATATTAGTTTTGATCCAACGTCTGTAACGCATAGAACCAGTAATGCTAGAGCAGAATGAATTATATACATATGCTCAGAATGTGAAAGCAAATCGATTTAAGCATGTCCGTCTGTCCGTCTGTATAACTCGAGAACAAATTAAGCTAGAGGGCCGAAATATGGTACATATTACTTTCAGAAAATTTGTAGATCTACGTTCAAAAATGGGGCGAATCCCCCCACTCCTTCAATAGGCCGAAATATTAAATTTTTTTTATTATTGGATATAATTCAAAGAGGGAACAACGTATAGCTCTCAAATTTAGTAAGGAGCAGTTTTATGAGACGCTTAAACAATAAAATGAAAATCGCTCATGTTCCCCCACTCCTTGGTCGGGCCGGCATATTGGATTTTTGGGTTATTGGACATAACTCAAAGCGGAAACAATCTATCTCTTTGAAATTTTGTATAGATGTGTTTTATGACACCCCAAGTCAGAAAAACTAAAATAGGCCACGTCTTCCCACTCCTTGACTTCGCCGGCATATTGAATTTTTGTATTATTGGACATAATTCCAAAGGGAAGCAACCTACCACTTTAAAAGCTTGTACAGATGAGTTTTAAAAGATTCCAAGTCAGAAAAACGAGAATAAGCCACTTCCACCATTTCTTGGTCGGCGGCCTTATTGAATTTCCAGATTATTGGACATAATTCGAAAAAGAAGCAACTTATCACTCTAAAATTTTGTATAGAAGAGCTTTACGAAATGAACTGTATTTATGTATCAAATAATCAACCTAATGCTGATTCTATATTTTATGTTTTTTCTATAAACTCAATTTAAAATTTTCGAAATATTTTAAAAGTATTTTTCAGTAATATTTTCCCATTAATGTATTATTAAATATATACGTATTATAGAGTTAATTATGCATTGTATAACCTTTCATTTGGTCTATGTCCGAAGAAAATAAAACATGAGCAAAACGAAAACTGTATCCATGTAGGTACCTAGGGAAGAAATGCTTCGTTGTCCACCATTTAGTAATGAAGGCGGCCACTGTGACTTAATTCCCCAAGAACGGAGCTTACGCCAACTCCAACTTTTAATCACGCAATCGTGAGTTGCAATTAGTACCTTGAAAAAACTACAATTAAGTGCGTACGGTTGCTTTAAGTCATTTTCTCTGTCAATGACAAATCTTGCAACCAACATTTCGATTGGTTCTTAATAAGCTAAGAGCTTTGAAATTTTGGATACGTCATTTAAATCAAAACTTAAAATCTGAAATTAACCACTACACCCAACGTCAAGGTATAAGCTGCACGCCAATGGCTGAGGGGCATAGGGATATGTAAAAATACTATGCTATTGGCTTATAATCTCAGGGCACCAGGCACACCCTAGCGCCTTTATTAGAGTTCTGGAGGACTTACCCTTTTTTATCTCCAATTCTCGTAAGAACAAAAATGAATAAATACAATAAAAATAAATAAATAAATAAAAAAGAATTTGTAAAAAAAACACTTTTATAAATGTACTAAAAAGAGGAAACAAATTTTTTTCTAACAAAATGGTCATTAACGTCTGATATTATTAACTTCCAATTTGGACGTTATTAAAATAGGTCCGATTTTTCGAATTGAAAATTTCGACATATATCGTTTATAGGTCTCTCAAGTCCGAATCCATCGTTTTTCGAGACCAGTCGCATTCAGTTTATTTTAATTCAAATTTGGTGATATCTGGTAGTACGTCTACCTGGACGGTGTAGGAGCAGGCATTTCTTTCGGGAGCTAACAAAAGTACGGCCCAACAAAACGAGACTTCGGACGTAGGATCTGCAATATGACACGTAAGTCCGCTTTGGAATATTTTTTGATGAAGTCCCACACAAAGGAACTACTTGCAAGCTTCTATTTTGTAGAAATCCATGCGCCTACATTGTATCGGCAGATCATAGTATGCTCGAAAACCTTATCTCCTACACTTTGAAAAAACCAGCATCTAACGATTGGTGTTAATATAGTTATTTCCGAAAAAAGAAGAAGAAATTTGCCACTCTAGGATAAAAACGATCAATAGGTCAGCAAATATCTCTTCTTTTTGTTGGTATAGAGGAGTAATCAGAAACCCGGCAAACTCCGTCTTCATGGTCATACGTCACATATCGGTTATCATACCTATTGACTAAGTGTGGAGCCAAAACCACATAATTTTAAGTGATTATTCAGTTATTAATAGAAAAGCCTTCCAAATGAATGAATGATTTGATTTAAATTCTATTAAAATGTACCACTTTCAGTGTGCACTGTAGTCAGTATTAATCATCAATATTTAATATACATTTCGATTTTCGCTGGCGGATTTTAAGAACACTGGTGCGAATATATCCGTGTAGGTAGCTGGTGAATTTGGGGGGGGGGGGGGCTCATCAATATCAATAGAATTTTATTAAGAGACTTCACTTAAAATAAAGCGTTGCTAGGGTATAGGTGTTTCACTGTTGATTCGTGATCCCATCGGTGCTTGGCTTTTAAGATCTTACACTACTTATGCCTACGAACTATTTTTCACAATATCCATTCCAATACCTACTAAAGAGTATCGATAGTTCCCCAGGTTTCAGTGTCATTGGCATTTACCAATGGTTCGGCTTTTCTGCACACCGCAGCCGCTAAGGTCTCTCAACGGTGACTGGGTATTCAGTATTCAGGCAGTACATAGTGAAGAGGCTTTGTGACAATGCAGTCATCAGTCCAAGAATGCCCATCACAAAATGCCCACATATAGAAAACTCACTGTAAAAACCAATAAAAATGGCTGGAATCACCAAACAGACATTTCGAGGTAGAATTCATTAATAAATAAATCCGGGAAAGTAAACTTATTCCCGTGAATTTTGTATCGAAATGGTTCCCCCAGGACACAAAGGACTACGACCACTTTTCGATTACTTAAAAGTTCCAAAGTGGTTATAACAAAAATTTATAAGTCGATGGTGATTGGTATGTATCTCACGTGGGTTAGTTATCATCAATGGCGAAATGTAAAAAGTGTCAGCACAGCACAAGAAGAAAAAACGTAAACAGAGTACAAACCGAAGCAAACTTTACGATCTCCAGCTGATTTGAACCAATAAAGGCGAAACGTGTCGCTTAAGTAAGCAAATACACAAACATGGTAAGGCGCAAGGATAGAGTAACACAAACAGGAAATCTGATTCCATCCCTCTTCAACTTTTGCCAGACTAACTGGAAACAAACGGGTGTTCGTTACGTTTTCTGGCCTTCCTCTGGTGCTGGTGTTAGCATTCTTTCATCCCCATCCTGTTGCCTTCATTCATCGGTTCGAGTACTAGCCTGGAATTTTAAGCAGCAACAGGTTTACCCCAAAACACACAAAACGCCAGCAGCAAGGACAATAACGTCGGCAGCAGCTACAACAACAACAACAACCCCGTCTGAAGGATGCAGTGTGACGATGGAAACGATGACGACAAAGCCAAACCACCTTGCCACTTAGTGAAGTTGGGGGAGCTGCGGAAAAAATTCCATAAAATCCAACAGGAGTAGAGTTGGAGTAAACAATTCACAACACGAGTCAAGCAGCTCATATCTTCGTTTCTCTTTTAAGGGTGGCTTACCCTCCACAGACGATTACAGGAAATGAACTGCACAGAGAGGGGGCTGTCATTTGTCCACATTTTCAGTAGTTTTTCCTACAATTTTAAAGGATCAGCAGAGGAATACATTCTTCAAAATGCCAGTTACTCGAGACAAAATTCCGGCTTTGGCTTTAATGCAGTCCTCCACGATATAATACCCTTTTCGAGATGAATTACTAGAGCAGGTTCTCCCCCCATAGCATGCTGGAAGACTATGAAAATTTAGTACAATGAGCTCCATTGATTCTTCTCATCTGTTAGGAGTTTTAAAAGAAACATTTGTTCCCAGTTTTTATGTTAACAACGAAATTGTAAAATTCCTACCTATAATATCTAATTATTACTGTAGTTAAATTTCATCATCTTGTTTTCGGTTTCTCGTCCAAGTCGTCTTCCAGGACAAGTTTTAACATCCTATGGTTTTTTCTTCTGTATACAGACGTGTTCGATTATGTTTTGGGATCAGATCTGAGTCCGCCCGAATCGGATCCGTGACGTTGACTCGTGGCATCGCTTAAAAGAAAAACAGGCTAATCAAGCCTGAAACTGTGCGTTCCAGTGACTATTTCTCAACTTTTATCTAAAACAAGAAAGGGCCCTTGACTTTGGAAGTCCCAAAATGTACGACGGAACGGAGTCCAATAACCTGAATTTGTGTCAAAGTAGGTTTAGACCAATTATGTTATACCCGAAAAGTAGGGAAGAAATGAATGAAACAAGTACATATGTAGTAAATAGTGATGAAGTCTAATACACTCGCTAATACCTAGCACGGCGAAAGAAAAGCTTTAAACGAATATGATGTGGGTTGGTTTTTGAGGAATACTCTGTACAGTCTAATCAAATATTTTTTTATTAGTTTCGAATACTGATGCACCTCTTCTTCAGGGCCTCTTTAGAGAAATTAATGACATTTTCCCATTTCCTCTTTGAGAGTAATTAAGGTCGAAATAATAGTTAAGTGCTCCTTTTTGCGTCGCACAACTTTTACTTCAAAATTTTGTTCGAAAATGTATAATTACTAAGTATTGATTATATTAACCCTAAGGTCCCCTAAGATCACTTTGATCCGTATATACGAAGGTGGGATCATTACCAAGTGCTCCCTTTACTGTGTTTCAATTTTCATCAAAAAAATTGTTCCCCGAAACCTTTACCCTTCGAGATATTTCATTGCCATAGAAATTTTTCAAAAAAGACATATTGTAAATATTTTTCTGGAGGACAGAGATTACGTACGATATCATTCTTCTATAACGAAAGTACTTCGAGGTAGATTGTTAAAATTTACCACACAGATACTTTGTGAAATTAAAAGACTCTGGTAGAAAATGAGCCTAATCGGACAACTACTTAAGAGAGTTGCCATATGAAATCACCAACGACACCAAATAAAAAATCAATTTTTTTTTTCTAAAATGAGAACGCTTTGAAGCAGATGAATAAAATTCTGCACACAAGTATTTTAGTAAAAGAAAAATATCCTGGTAGAATGTGAGCCAAATAGGCTCATCATCAATAGCCCCTTCAGAGGGCTGCCATGTGAAAGTTTTATTTATTTTAGTCGGAAATGTAAATTTTTTTCAATAGTCATAAAAATACGCCTATATCGATTTTTGAGTCGCTGATTTCCACTCTGCAGTCGATTTTTCTAGATTCAAAATAGTGGGCCCAATATGATGGAGAAGAATTTCAAAATGTCAACGGAATGCTGGCAAAATGGTGGATCTATAGATCTTTGAGGTCGCTGATTACGAATTTGACATTAACTTTTGAAAATTCCAAATAGCGAATCAAATATGACGAACGGAAGTGTCAATTTTTTCATCATGAAAATAAGTTTATATAGGTTCTCTAGATTGATTTCGAATTTGGAGTCAATTAAAAATAGGGGATTTAATATTCCAGATATGATTTTCTAAACATCAACGGAATGTTGACGAACTGGCAAAGGTTGTGGTTCAAGGGGTTGCTGTTTACGAATACGACATTAGCTCTTGCGAATTCAGGATGGAGAATTATCTGATACAATTGAATATGTCTGAATTGAATATGTCTGATATATTGTTAATAATCGTATGAAATAGTCATGAAAACATGTACATATAGGATTTATTTATTATATTATGTTATTTTCCAGTATGATATCATTTTTTGTAGAAGAAAGAATACGTCATAAGATTTCTTATATTACGTTACAAAATACATAGGTGTGTATAAAATTATATTACGGCATGGCACGGCATCCTAAAAATATGTATTACATATCAAGTCCCGAATATTATTTGGACCAAACGAATCTTGCTATGAAATTGCTGCGTTCTGGTAGAACCATCGGGATCAGCCGAGGATCGCCATGAAATTGTTGCATTCTAGCAAAATTGTCGAAACAGTCGAGGCACTGGAAAAATCCTAATAGAGCATTTCATATTAGGAACTGATGAGGGCCCCGCAGGAACTTCTTATATGGCATACCGTCCTACAACCTGACGGTGTTAGGGCATGCCCTAACAAATTTGTGCTCGGGTATGTCTTGAGGTTACAATTTTTAAAACATAGCTATCTACAAGTAGGTTAAAAAATATAAAGTTGAACAAAATATGTTATGTAATATAGCTTAAGTCCAGTAAAAACCTGGACTTAAATAATAAAGCAAAATTTTGGAAGTTTAAATGGTTAAAAAATTAATTATGCTCGCAGCATTTGTTAAAATGGATAAGTATAATTTGGGAAGGTTTCTCTAATTGGTGAACGGAGTTCATCAATTGATCGGCTATGAAAAATCATCCTTAAATAACAAGTTATCTTTTACGAAAATGTCGGTTATCTCATTTTACCTCTCAACCGTCGATATCCATTAGCAGAGAATAAAAAAATTGTTTGATACCAGGGGTGTCTGTCTATCTGTCCACACGATAATTCGAGGATTCCTTGAAATTTACTTCATTAAAATTGTGAAATTAACTTGGCAAATGAGAAAAATATTTCCGTCGTTGTCTTTTTTTAAGTATTATAGCTTTGAGCACATTTTTATAAAGCATAAAACATTCATGATACACAAAATAAACTATATTGCTATTAATGGTAGCAAAAAGGAAATCGTTTAATAGATGTCCTTCGTTATCTCTTATTCTCAAAGAGGAAATGGAAAAATGTTGTATTAACACGTTGAGTGTGGCAAGTAGCATAAAGCTTTCGTGGAAGGTTTACGTGTTAATACGTTGACTGCCGCAATTAGAGTAAAAACTTTCATGAGAAATTTCCGTGTTAAAATGCCTTTGTCGTGAGAGAGTTTTCAAATGCCGGTCACCGGTGACCGGTACGGCAGTGAACGTGTTAAATGTCAGTCCGCGGGGACTGACGCCCTATTTAACCTGTTAATTCCTCTAAAAGGTTCCTGGAGAGGAATGGCCCCAGTATTCGAAACGTTGAGCTACTAATAAAAAATAGACTGTTCGGAGTATTCTTCAAAAACCAACCCACCTCATATTCGTTTAGAGCTTTTTCCCCGCTATTGCGAAGTTGCGGGCAATGAAATGGCCTACAGATTTCAAGGTCAGCTAGAAATGTATCAGAATTCAACTTTATTCACTACATACTTATTACATTTCTTTCTTCCCTACATAATTGTTCTAAACCAATTAGAGTTTCTTTCGCTTTCTTGTTACAATTGCTCTTGAAACTGAAGCTGGTATAGAGGAATTTGTTTAAACATTTGAAAATATATAATTATTGTGTCCAGTATAAAAAGGGAGTGTTAAGTAAGCTAGTTAAATGACAAAGTGTAAAATTCTAGCACGAAAATTATCTACTTCAAGAGTTCATGAACTCCAACCCCAAAAACACGCAATACCCAGCGTTTTGATTCAATAATATTCCGTTGACAATCTTACCAGTCATTTTTAGAATTTTTGTCACCATTTGAAGAGCTCTTTGGCTCCTTTCTTTCTTATCGTTGTTACCTTTCTTATCGTTGTTACCTTTATTTCCCTTTTATCGTTGTTACCTCTATTTTGTTTGGCAGAGTTTTGAATAACACTGTACTTTGGCAAGGAATATCTAAACACCCTGCATTTTAAAATCATTTATATTAATATAATGACCTCAGGTTAATATTCTAGGGATTTATTTCTGCACATTTCATTTAAAAAAACCTGAACAGAATAAAAGTTCGAGCTTTGACCGCTGCCAGGTGTCTTTGTCCCACTGTGTAACAATGTATGATATTTATTTACCAGTTGTTCGCTAAAACAATAATAAGGCTGTTGGTTTATGATAGTTTTTATTTCGAATTTGTTTTCAGCAGATCTTCCACACAAAGTAGTCACGAATTCATCGTGTCCACCTTTAATTTTGTAAATATGTCGATTTCGTTATAATTTATAACTTAAGGTAGCTTGGTGAATACTGTTTTTCGTCTAAGTATGAAAAACGTAACAGCAATTGTAATGAATCGCAGGTAGGTCTATATTTTAAGTACGTAACACAATTAAATATATTCCATGGAACTTAATAACCAAAACCCAAGTCCTTTGCGTAATCCCCAAACAGAACTGTTTCAAGTCTCTTAATGTAAATCAAACCAGAAAACCTGTCGAATCGGAAGTCACATTTACTTCTTCTATTTTTGCAACTGTTGCCTATCCTACTATCGGAAAAGGAAACTCATTAATATAAGTCTTTTACAAATTGCTGTACGGCACGCACCGAACTAGTTGTCGTTTTCCAATCGAAGTGTGAAGGCAAATATAAATACATACCTATATGCTATTCAACCGGCATACAAGTGGGAGAAACGACCGTTTTGAAAAATCAACGACCGTAAATGATGATATTCCAGGATTATGAATGTCTATTGAAATGTATGACACAAGAACGCCGATCTTTCGTACGAAGCTATTATGGCAGCCATTCCAACACAAGGGCATAAATAAAGTTCGGAAATAGATAGAGCCATACAAAATGGATAAAACTTACAATAACGTCCTGGATAAATCACACATATAAAGAATAATGCGAGGAAGGCCCTCGTTTCCGCGGCCCCACCGTTCCTCACCCGCCCTTCCACTCCATTGCAGAAGTGTTTTATCGACGTTAATGGCCATATTTAAAAATAAAGTGGAAATTATGATGAATACAAGCTAAACTCGATACTGACGAGCTCCACTCCGCAACGCAACTACAATAGTGTCACCCTACATGCCTGAGCACCCCAACCCCAGGAAGGCAGTCGGGACTCGGGAGCTTGTTGATTTTTATACATGGGACGTCTGCAGTTATTTTATAGTCGCTGATCAAATAAAATGATGACGAATTTATTTGAGACTTATATGGGCTTATTTACGGCCGATACAGACCGTATCTTACTCCCCCACCCCAAAACCCTATCGAAATGTGTATTTATGTAACCCGCTCGCATCCCATCATGTTGTCAGTTGTGTGCACATCGAGAGAGGATGGTGGCGGAAGTAATATTGCTGTTGCTATTTTCGAGAGCGCAATGCTTCCAGCTCACACTCATTACGAAGCTGCTCATAGCCTACCTCTATAGCTGTTGATGATTTATTTTATAGCTGTGCATATGCTAATGTCAAGAGCCATCTAGTGCTTAACAGTCATAAATTTCAAGTCATATTTGTGCACACACATACGAGCCAAGGTATCAGCCCGTAAGCATCCAAATGTACATTATTCGAAGGTTGTTGGTGGTTCCGTTGATGTATGACCCAAATAGTTTACGGAATTTACCCTGCTGGAGGTGGGATAGGCTGGGGAGGAGTGGCCTCCCGCTTCCCGGCGGAACCCATCTTTGACATTTGATTCCACGCTAAAGCCGTTTTCGATTTGGTCTAGCTGGAGCCTTGTCAGCAAGGATGGCGTTTCTTTGAACGCAAAACCAACAACATTCTGACCCACTACTTTTGTTCACATTTTCTCAGATTCCATTGCGTAAGCACGACTTGTAGCACATAAATTACTCGAGGAATGGTACCCAATTCGTTAGGATTTGCAGATTTTTGGCAATAAGTCATCCCCAGAAGGAGAAATGGTAGGCACAACTAACAAGGACGCCACCATAAACATATCGGGCTACTTAAATATGAGGAAAACACGTGCGAATATTAACCATATCGGTCGCAGGCATGATTTTGATTCGGTTGATAATATTAAGCGGGCACTTTATGAATATTGATGACTGTGCGTTGGTTGGATAAATGTTTTGATAAGAAGCAATAAATAACTCCATCGGTGTGAGTATTAATTTCAGGGGGAAATCTATACTCAGTCAAAGGAATTTAAATTGAGAAAATTAAGGGATCCCAAACTTTGAACATTAATTTTCCCTCATATTATGACACATTTTATTGCAGTTTTATTTTTATCCATATTCCAAAAAATCATTTTCTTCACAGTATATGTGAAACAAATTCTCACATATATGTATGTATTCGTATAGTGTTGTTTGTTGGCAATTATTTCTTAACCAAAATGTAATCTAAAATAAACTGGATGCGATTGGTCTACCCACACTACCAACTTCCCATTTGGTCAATTTGTCTTGCTTTCGAAAGTTTAATTGTTTTTTAAACCCACCGAATCATTTTTTTACAAACCTTATCAGGTGTTCATTATACAATTATGCGTCGATTGAAATAGATCCGGAGTCGATATGACTTTTCGTTCTCCAGATATTCGAGGCGAAAAAAAGTTCGCGGACGTATGAACGCACACACAGACATTTCTCTAGAAACGATGGATTCGAAATCTAGGGACCTCGAGACGTGGAGATATATCGAAATTTTCAATTCGAAAAATCGGACCCATTGCAATAACTTCCTAATGGGAAGTTAACCAGTAAGGCAACTTCCTATAATTCCATGTCACTAACTGCTATTTAGCACTCACACAAGCACGCTTTAAGTGCTTTGATATATCCAAGCATCAGTGGCCCTGCTCCCATATTAAAGTGTTCAGAAAAAACAGGTCTTATGTGAATGGAAAATGGCAAATTATGAGTTAAAGAAGGTTTTGTAAGTAAGTTTCATTGAAGGTTAGAGTAACTACTTTTATCATTTTTAGAAACCTTAAAATGCCAGTAGATATTCACTGTAGGGAATCTTCAATCGTATTTTTTTCACTTTCTCGATTCGAAATTAAAAATATTGTTCAATTTTACCACGAGAGGAACACTTACTACGTTGAGGACATACATTTTGAAATGAAGCTCCCATATGGACAAATGTATGACCAGTTACAAAATCCCAGAAAAGTACTCATAATCATGAACCATTTACTCAGCTGTTATTAATTAATTTTCCCTTTCTTTTTTAGGGTTTCGTACCCTAAGACTACTACTCCGTACCTAAGACTCCGCTGTCCGTCCATCCGTCCGTCTGTCACCAGGCTGTATCTCATGCACCGTGATAGTTGAAATTTTCACAGATGATGTATTTCTGTTGCCGCTATAACAACAAATACTAAAAAACAGAATAAAACAACAAACGTGATTTTTTTGCTCGTTTTTGCTCGATATTGATAACAGCAATAGGTAGACGCTTGAAATATTCACAGAATATTGAGCTATATTATTCACTTTAAAAATAAATAATGAAATTAAAATAAAATTAATATTTAAGTGGGGCTCCCATACAACAGACATGATTTTTTTTGCCGTTTTTATAGATAATGGTATGGAACCCTTCTTGCGCGAATCCGACTCGCACTCGGCCGGTTTTATTTTCCAAATAACTTTATTTTTTGATGGAAGCTTATAGATGGAAGGTGGGCAGAGACATGTTAGCTGATACAGAGGCTGTTCTTCTACAGAGGATTATTAATTATAACAATATCAAATAAAAAGAAAAGAATCAACTCGGCTAGTGCTAGTCTTGCGGTTACAAGAAGCGATACTTCTCAGCAAAATCAGCCTTCAAAATTTGAAATTGAAAATATCTTCAGGACTTTCGAGAAGCGTTTAATGGCTAAATTGGAAGAGCAGTTGGAGACCATGGAAGTGAAGCTTCCCGACAATGATAAGTAACGTCTTAAGTCCCGTCAGAGCTCATCTTATGGTCTTGGAAGAGAAGTGTGCCGATCTTGAAAAACGGGAAAATAAAAATGATGATTTTCTTCGTTCTCAACCCTTATCAGATGCTGTTATCAGAGGTGTTCCCTGTGTGAAGGATGAGCATCCTTTCTGGGTATGTTGTGGAACCTGGCCTTTTACTCTGCTTTGGTTATGGATGATTATAATGCAATGAACAAAGTGGGAACCATGTTAAGAATTTTTAACACCCCCCCCCCCCCCTCCCTTGGCTTACATATTTGTTTAATTAACACAAGAACCATTAAAAATAAGATTGATGAGCTGCGAGTTGTTTTTTTTTAACTGATGTTGTCACGATTCTTGTTACTGAAAAAGAATGGTAACAGGACCATATGCATTCAACTATGGTGTCGATCCAGGGTTATAAAAAGAGGTAGAGAAAGGGGAAGGGTTAGTGTATTTGTCAGTGTTTCTTTGAAGCAACTGGAATTTTTGGCTTTGGTGGCTCATACCGGCGCAGACAAGTGCAAGTGTGGGATCGGTCGGATCAAACAACTTTTGAATATTCCAAAACTTTTATTTAAAACTAAAAGAAAACGGACTAAACAGATTAAAGTAGTTCGCGAGAAAAGTTATTTAGCAACAAACTGCTGGCGGACGACAACTAACTTCGCCGACGGCTGACAGACAGATCCTCAAAAAGAACTCAAAGTCTCGAAGCTTCTTCCTCAGCTCGGAGTTCCCTCTTCTTCTTCCATCAAGATGTCTGCGAGCGTTGCCAGATCCCACATTAATATCGGCGTACTCTCCACCTGAATGTTTAATTTAGAGATATCCACAAACTTTGAAGAAACCATGCTTAATTGCACACAGAAATACCATAATGTGATAGTTGGGGTGATTTCAATGTCAATATTACTCATAGAAATAATGGCAACTCTAATAGGTTTCAATCTTTGATGCAGACAATACACCTAAATTGATTAACTCCCAACCAACCTTTATGAATACTAATAATCCTTCTTTATTGGACCTTTCTCTTCCACAACCAACTCAGTCCACTGAGTTTTCTTGATCTTGTTCATGACATGAATGAATGTTCATCCGGTGAATTTTAATTCCTGGATGCATGTGCTTCTTTGGGCTTGCACAAGGTGAACAATGTCAAGAAAGTTTTGGGTAGGCTGTTGGATCTTCTTTTCTGTTCTGACCAAACCAACATTAGTCGAACAAAGTTCTACTATCTTATCAATTGTTGACTCATATCACACCCCCTCTTCTCATATCGTATGTTATGATTCTGAGAATATTAGTTAGTATGACGAATCTAATTTCTCCTTTAACTTTAAAAAGGCGGACTTGACGGACTTGTCGAGTAGACTCGCCACTGTCGACTTTTGGTAATTCCTTGCTCTGTAATGATCACATTGATGCGGATGTTAAGAAGATTTTCGAAATGTTTGCTTCCTGTGTACCCTTTGAGCGTCAAAGAGTTTCTTCCACTTCGCCTCCATGGTTTAATAGAAAGCTTAGGACGCTGAGGAACAGGAGAAATAGGTTGTGGAAAAAAGATTCGTTGCGTACCATAACGAGTTTAAAGGTAATTCCTCCACTCTCTATGAGGAATATATCATTAACATTCGGGATAAACTCTATGATGATCCACGTACGTTTTACAAATTTGTCAACATTAAGAGAAAGGTTGATAATTATCCTACTACTATGTCTTTAGATGGGCTCTCAAGCAGTAACACACGTGACATCTGTAATATGTTCGCCACATTCTTCGAAGGCGCGTTTCGTCCTTCCGACTTCGTACGAGATGTTGACAATTTTAGGCCACAATGTGGGCTCATTAAGGGTTGGCAGATACCTCTCCCTTTATTTCTGATGAGATCATTTTTGCTCATATCAATGAACTTGTCTATGATTCCACAGCAGCAGGTCCTGATGGGGTACCTCCGGCGGTGGTTAAATCTTGCTCCGAGGCTCTGGTTGTTTCTCTGCGCATTCTTTTTCGGAAGTCGCTTGATAGCGGGTGTTTTCCGAAAGTATGGAAGAGATCCTTCATTGTGCCAGTTCATAAAAAAGGCAGTAGCACCGAGATTCCTAATTACAGACCCAAACTGTTGGAATCTATAGTTTATTCACAGTTGCCTCCGCAATGCAAGAATTTTCTCTTGACTGCTCAACATGGTTTTGTGTTGGGCAAGTCTACTACCACATACTTGCTTGAATTTACCTCTAATACAATTACGGGCTTCGGTTGTGGTCTGCAAACCGACGCATTCGGTCATTATGCTCAAGTTGCATAGGTTGGGGTTCCCGGCCATACTCTTGGACTGGTTTCGCTCGTATCTGTCTGAAAATCCTATCAAGAGCTTTTTCGCGGTTCTTGTTGGAGAATCATAAAGGCCGCCTCTGGGGTGCCTCAGGGTAGTTACCCTCTTGTTTTTGTCCTCTTGATGATATTGTACATATTTTGAGGCGATCCAAAATTCTGATTTATGCTGAGGCAGAAAATCTTCACCCATATTAACGACGTTAGTAACTGTGACTTGGAGCTCAACATAAATAAGTGTGAAATAATGTCATTCTTTAGGAGGTGCGATGCTATCACTTATGACTATACATTCGCTACTAACAATATTCCTCGACGCAAAGCTTGATGCCAAACTTAAATTTGTTTCCCACATTAATTTTGTTGTCTATAGGGCTAATTCCATGTTGGGTTTTATCCGGCGCTGGTCTAAGGAGTTCTCTGATTGTGGGGTTTCGCTAACATTATATAACTCCTTCGTCCGACTACTTCTTGAACATACATCCCAGGTATGGAATCCCTCCTATCCTGTCTATATCCGTCCTGTTGAGTCTGTTCAGCGCAGTTTCATTAGATTTGCATTTAGGGACCTCCCATGGAACAATTCTTTCATTCTCCCACCATATCGCAAGAGGTATGGTATCCTTGGAGAAGCGATGTAGGGTGCTCCGTGCCAAAGTGGCCCTGAGGTCTAATAGTCATAACTTGAGGGATATTCCCCTTTTGCATGTTAACTTCTCTAGAACTAACTATGGTAAGCATGAACCTATTAATTGCATGTGTATGGGTGTTAACCGTGTTGCGGCGCATTTTGATTTAGGTGTAACCAAGACTGTACTGAAAAAACGTCTTTCCCTCGCTCTTTTACTTATGTTAAAGCGTTATTACTAACTTTTTCTATTTTCCTCTGTCCTAATCTCAAGTTAACTTATTATTAAATAACTTCCTTTGTCTTTGGTTATTTGGAATAACATTGCTAACATTTACATGTCTTGCATGCTTGTCGGGGAGCTCAATCTTAACGCGTTTCTTTGAAATGTGTGAACGCTTAACGCGGAGATGGGTAAATATTTCTTGGATCCTCGCTGAGAAGTGCGCATTCTGGGTTAGAAGGGAAACCCATTATATAATATTCCCGTTCGGTCAGACGAACCTCTTTCTTGACATATAGGGATTACAAACATATAAGCCAATTAGTTCTAATTAATGACTGCTGCCGTTCAAATTGGGGTAGTTTATGAGCCGTTTATTTTGAAAGTGGCATAATTCACTTTTTCCAATTTTACTTAGCTTACAGTAATAATTTATTATATATATTTCGCCAAGCCTAAGGAGTCAAAAGTGAAGAGAAGCAATGTAGATAATTACATATTAGAACATAGTGTTAGGAAATTACCTAAAAGGTTCGTATTTCACTCCGAAATCTCAGGTATTCATCTGGGTTGTTCCAGTGGTTAGATTAGGAAGGTCTCCCGGAAAACGCTTATCACTTATCTGATCAATTTGTTGTACAACCTAGAACTTTTATAATAAACTAATCCACAATGCTTTAAAATTTGTTATATGTATTTAAAAAAAACAGCCACATACATAGATAGCAAAACAGTAAGTCAGCTATTCTACACATCAGGCATTTTGAATGGGAAAACCTAATGACACAAATTTCATTCAACGAAAACTATTAATCGTTCTTCCAGAAACCTTCATCCTAGAATGATTACTAAATAGCCTGGAAGTCCTGCTTATTCAACCTTTGAAACGAAATCAAAAGACTAAACTTACAAAGAAAAGACGTCAATAAAAAATCGCGCAACTGATGAATGTCTCCACCCAAAATACATGGCAAAGCATCAAAATGAGAAAAAAATCCTGGATATGATACGTCAGGACCCCAGCGAACCACCATTCCCATGTATGAATACAAGCAGAAGCGAAAACTTTTGATATTTCTGGCTCCGATTTGGCGGCTCATGCAAAGGCCAGCAGTTGCTTTGCAAATAAGAAAATTCTGTGGGGGGATAAGGAAAATTTCGAACTATCTCCGAACCACAATCCACTTTTCACAGCTTCGAATACGTCGTCAGTTCCCTTCTCCTCCTATACTTTTACGTCCTGGTCACTTTTGTTGCGCTCCCCCGACTGGTGGAATCCACCAGTAAGGAAAATAAATAATTCGACAAGAAAAATATTTTCTATGGCTGAGAAAAATTCAATATTAATTCCATGGGCTTCGCTGCCACCTATCTAGAAACTGTTGGATAAGGTCCACTTTTTGGGGCCAAGATAAGACGCCAGTGATATGAGGAATCAGTCTCTGATAAAGCAACAGATTTATGTGCTCGACTGCTTTATCCGTCAGTTGGTGTTTTGGACAGCGAGCTAACCCATCCACCTCCCCGATAAATTACTCCCAAGGTTTCTTTAATCTGTAAGACTACCAGCGGTCCAGTGAGCAGCAGGGTTTGAGGTTCCTACATAGATTCCGTGAAGCCAAAAAGTGGAAAACGATGTCGGACTAACAATAAGAAAAATTGATCTTGGACGCTCCATATACTTTCTGACTTCAGAAATTGACCCAATTTAGAGTTAGGCAGATAAGGAGCGGCCGAGTGCGGGCAGAATTAGTGATAAAAACAATGTTTTGCCCAGAAATCCATCCGCCTCGGGGTTCAAATATCTCAACCGTTCTGAAATTTGCAGACCATGATTTATGGTCGATGAAAATTCTGTTAGTAACTCAACTGTGAATTTATGGTTGATAGCTTTCTTTAATAGTTGGTTGGCGCTTTTGAGATGCCCGTATTCATTTTTTCACGCCCATATTTCTTCTGACGAGTGTATCGTTCCACCGATGGCGGATCCCCGCCTCGGAGGCCCTACTTCTGTGAACTTTATAAAATGCCCCAAAGTAATACATAGATGCCAGGAAGCATTTTTATCACTTATTTGGAGTCAGTCAAGGAGAACTATATGATTTGCGTTGAAGGTTCAATTTTATGGGTGCACGATTCAAGGAACTCCTTTCTCGCAGAAAATGCAGTAAAGTATTCCTGGCGTGCAGATGCAAAGTACCCGAAAGGATGAAACCTATTTAAAAAAAAAGTTCACAAAAATAAGTATTAACAGGTTATTGATGGCATGCTTTTTAAGGATTTTTTTCGTATTCATGCGAATCCTGTATCTGTCTATTTTGAGCAAATGATATGTTGCTGGCAAGGGCTCAGTAAAGAAGTCTATTCAGGAAATTGTGAAAATTTTCGGTTGATGGCCACCTATTTATTTCAATGACAAGCAAAAGCGCTCCCCGGAAATTGTTTCAATGACTTTGGGGTTTTTCTGTTGAGTTTCTATAGTCACGGTGAAAGCGATTTAAAGCAACAAGAGGTGAGACCCACTCTCTATTTCGCTCGCCTGTTTACTTAATGAGCAGCGGCTGTATGTGAACTTGGAAATAAAAATTAAATGAGGCAACAAAATTAGGTTATGACATCCAATGTTTAAATAATTTATTGAGTAAAACACAAATTATGTGTAAATATTATGGAACTATGGTGCTATGGTGGAAACTGTTTACCCTGGATAACGTTGATAAATGGTGTGGACTGCTACCAGTTTATAAAGTATTCTAAAAACAGGAAAATATAATTTTAAAGAGATCTGTTTACTTTCTTCAACAGAAGTTGAATTTGCACAGGTGAGGTGGTCACAGTGCTGGTGAAACTCAATCTTCTGAAGGATATCTGGTGGTATTTCACCACTGGTATTCGAGTGGTGTCTATGTACAAATCTTCTTAACAATGTGAAATCTAAGTAAAAAGTATTGAGTCGCGAGAAAATGTTTAAGAGGGTTTGGTTAATTGAACGTCATGTGAATTTTTTGGACATAATTGATCCCAAAATTCACTATTTCAAATTTTGACCTTGAATAACTTTTTAAGGACACAACCGATAGGCACAAATAAGGTACCGTCTTTCAGCTGAATTCTGAGTCGTTATCCTGTGATATCCCTGTAAAGAGTTATAAGGATTCTGCAGGCTGAACGGACATAAAATTGGATCTTACCAACAAACAAATAAGAACACTTCAAGAAAACGATTGGTACACAGTATATCGACTAATTACTGGACACCCTGTATACATACGTTTTTGTCAAAAATAAGGTTTTAAAAAAACTCAAACCAGGGTCAAATTTAAAGGTTACTTGGAGGGCAACTTTGTTTTTTTAAAGTAATACCCCATTTTTTATACCTGTAATGGAGATAGGTAGGATTTTATGTTCGAATAGGCCAAAGTAATCTGGGGCCAAGGTCAAATAACCTAACACTCAGTAATTATATATTTTCGAAGGAAATGTTTGAGATAAAAGTTATATAACACAAAGAGGGGCACTGTATTATTATTTTATTACTCAAATTCAAATTCATTTATTTTTTAACGACTACACTAGTAAGATTACATCTTATAGTAAGTGCAGGAATGAATGAAAAAAAGAGAAGAAAGGAAAAGAAAACTAAAATCTAAAAAAAATTATGATCTAATAAACTTAAAACTAAAAGAAGGAAAAAAGCAGAAAAAGAAGAGAAAAAAAACATATTAAGAAAAATTACATACATATTACAAAAATAATCAAAAAGGATATTGGCGAAATTGGGCCTACCGCTGCTTCTTCTTATATGAAGTGGAAGAGCATTCCACAATCTAATGGGTCGAACAAGGAATTCCTGTTCAGTCACACGAAAGCGAAAAATAGGCATAGGCAACGTGAAAGTACGGCCAAATGACACGAAGTTTAGTTTAACACAGAGATAATTTGGAGCAATATTAAGCCTTCGCGAGAATACTTGCAAAATAATTCACAGCAGTACGTAATTATGGGAACTATTAATGATAGTTAATACGAGTATCACGCGGTGTAAAGTGAGCAGC
>QYTT01088938.1:4737-14983 GCA_006980735.1 Dasypogon diadema | reverse complement strand
CTTGCATTTACTGAATGAATTTGCTACTAGGTTATAGTTGCTGCAGTGTATGGAATAAAGTAAGATGTTGAATTGAAGCCCGGTGTTATTGAGACCTTTTTTTTATATAAATTGGTGGTGAAACTTCCCCCTTTTCGAGTTCGTAGACCTCGTCAAAACTACGTGGCGCCCAACAGGGTGTGAAGGCCGACGGAAGCACCCAGCCCTTCCTCCAATCTAGCCGGCGGAAAATTGCGCACTCGCACGGGAGCGCGTAACAGATTACGGAAACCGAGTCTCTCTGGAGCCCTGATTATGGTCATTTTCCCCAACTGCACGAAACCTTTAATACCGAGGAGGAGCTTTTCTCAACTCAACTTCTGACCGCATTCGGCAGTGCGGATGACACAGGGTGGTTGTAAGTATTAACTTGGTCCGCATATCTTCCCCTTTAAGCTGCAAGTTTCACTAACTACAAGACTACAATTTTGGCTTCGCTTATTGAACATTGTACTTCAAGCCTTAACTATTCTTGACAAAAAAATTGATATAAAATTCATATGTAACACGTTGCAAGAGGCTATCAACGCCGCGCAAGGGCTTTCGATGGGGACAAGCAGCGGCAGGCACGCGAGAGTATTTATGACTCAAGTTGCTCCAGCTAGCTCCGGTAAGAGACGGCGTAGGCGGCGCTCCGGAAACAACCGTTCCATGCAGACGCAAGATGCACAGGGGTCGAACAGTCAGCCTCCGTCTTCGGACCCGAGTACTCCAGCGCTTTACAACTCTTTCGTTCCTGCATCTCGGACCTACATACTTTCTCCTCCTTCTGGCGATTGGGAAACACGGCAACATCGTCTCTGCGGGGCATGAGTCGATGAATGATTAACCAGCCCCAAACGTACTCATAGCAGACCACGATATCGAACATCCGGGCGACGCATTGCTGAATAAATCACCAGCCAACGTGGTGGAAGAGGTCATTTCGAACAGCCCTTCCCAAGAAATTCATTCTAGGAAAGAGATCATTTTGCAAGCCACAGGTCCATCACAAAATAGCCTTACCATCACCGGGCTGCTAAACGAAAAATCGTGCAGTTTTATAATCGATACGGGCGCCACGGTTTCCATACTGCATCCGTCTTATCTGGGCCGATCGTCAAGGGAAGACCTTCAGACATCCCACGTCGTGATTCGAAGTGTCACCGGCGATACCATAGCAGTGTTGGGCAAACTAAGAGTGGACATCCAGTTCGAGGAACTTAGTATTCAACACGAAGTTTTGGTGGCAAATATTGAACCTGTGTGCATATTAGGTGTCGATTTTCTGGACGGGAATAAATGCCAGGTGGATTTTTCGCAGAACGTGTTGCGAATCGGGGATGTTGCCATAAAGCTGCAGAAGCCTCCCCTACGGCCCACAACTGTGTGTCTGGCAGAGGACGTCCTCTTAGGGGCCCAATGTGAGACAATGATTCCGATTGGTTGGGATGGTGAAATTTCTAAAGGGCACTTGCTTTTGGAAAAGCCTTCGACCACTCTCCCTTTTGGGGTGTATGTTGGCCGCGCCTTATTAGAGTCGAGAGCCTCGCATCTTCCGCTAAGGTTGGCAAATTTTACGGATAGCGCTGTATTCCTGTCTAAGGGCACAGCTGTGGGACACCTGGACTATGCTTTTTCTGTTGGCCTATCCACCTTGGCCTGTAAGGAGGAGCCCAATGCGTTGGGCGAGATGCAGGAACGAGCATCTGAGGGACTCACAAAAGAGGAGCGGGGAAAAGATCCTTTCATTATTGTAGGAGTATGGCGATGTGTTCTCCAGTGGACCTAATGATACCGGCCGCACGAGTATCACCAAGCACCGGATAGACGTTGGAGACACGCACCCTCCCCCACGGAATGACCTCTAAATATTTAATTGAGCGTATCGCGGACTGGGCAAACGACCAACATCGTCAATTGTGACGTGACACAGATCGCGAGAACGACAAGGGAATTGTGGGGCCAACCAAACGCCAGCTCTACTGCAAAACTATTACAGGTAAACAAGCAACCTTTAGGAATGCTGATATCTATTCTCACGGGGCACAGCTCCTTGAAAACACATCAACATAAGATCGGCCGCTCAAATGACGTCGTCTGTAGGGGATGCGGAGAGGAGACGGAAACGGTAACGCTCTTTTTGTGTCACTGTCCGGCACTCTCGACAAAAGACGCAGATACCTGGGACACCACTTCTTTGATGAACTGCACGAGGGTTTCATAAGGTCAACTGGTTGGCTGGACCGTTGATAACATCTGCTCCCACGGATTTTGTAATTAACATGGTTGGATGAACAATGGGCCTAGTAATGGCCTAAGTTCGGGGGACTGTTTCTTGTAGTCCATACAACTGTATATAAAAAAATGTACGTATACCAACAAGACTTACCATAAATTATGTAGACAAATATAAAAAAATTTATATTCTTGTTAAAATTTAAAATTTTTAAACAGATTTAATTTAGGTGACATTTCATTATCGATATTTTGGCTTAAGGATTACTTTTTTAGAGATTTTGATCCCTGTTATAATTAAAGACAAAACCTTTGATAAAAAAATGGTTATGATACATAAGAAGTCAAAATCAACAGCGATATGTCAAACACAAAATTTCAACACGAGTGACCTACAAATCAGAGTATGCAACAACTGGCAAAAGTTGCTTAAATACTGACTCAAATTTTTAAATAAAAATTTTTAACATATAATAATAATAAATTTAAAATTAATTTAAATTTTTAAATTTAAATTAATTTAGTGCCTAAAATTAACATTAATGTTTTAACTTCTTTTGAGGATATATCTATGTACTGCATATTACAAATGGTAGAAATGGAACATCATAACAGCAAGCAACTGCACATGACAGTTGCTTTATTAAGTAAATTTAACACATTTGTGTTAAAAGTGAAATTGCCTCTTTCCATTATGCCTCCGAGGGCACTATTCGATGTTACCATAATAAAAGCTTACAGCATGCAGACATAACTTTTCAAATGCATGAGGGTTCAGAAAAGGGGAACATTTGGTTAATATACCTATGATTTACCTCGAATGGAGTTTTACGTTCTTCAAACAAAGAACTTTCGAACTTTTACAGTTGTTTTACTTAGGGTCTTGTGTGAGAAGTATACTTCCAAAAGATCTGGAAATGAAAATGTTCCACAATGAATAGTGTAGTTTTAATGATGAGCCCCATAATATGTTGGTTAAAAGAATTCTTTTATACTTAAAAGCTGACTGATGTACTATTTTGAAACATGGAATCAGTGATGGGCATTTACGCGTAGATTTGCATTGTCTACACTCTGGGGTAGAAAATGCGTAAACAATGTAGACAATGCATAGTTTACGTAGACAATGTAGACTTTTGGTAGACAATGTAAACTATTGGTAGACAGGCCCTATTCTTGTGCTTGTGATATGTCGCAGCTTCTTTAACAAATTCAAATAAACAGAAATTTTTCGGCTCATTGGCATATAAAGAATTACTTTGAGATTTTATTAAATCCAAGGGGGCAATACAGATATTTCAGCTAAACAACTACACTATAGCTGCGTTATTTTGGCGGCAGAGTAAAGAGCTGTCATATATTAATTGGGTTAAATTGACTCGGTTAATCGAGTTAAAAAGTTTACTGGGTTATTTAAGTCTTGTGCGGGAAAATAGATGGCGCTTATTGAAAGTTTTTGTGTTTAAAAGTTTATTTTGCTCATCATAGCAATTAAAATAAACACAAATGTGGGCAAAACTGACATTAAGTTAAATTTCAAGTTAATAACAGTCTTTACTTATCTCGGGTTTGCTTAAAAAGAGGAAAAGAGAAGAAGAAGAATTAGCTATGTACTCCATGGATTCCAACCGTTGTTTTGAGCTTTCATAACTCTGTTGCCCAAAAGAACACAGCTTATATGTATAATTTTCCCGTACAAAATGCGACACTTTAACTGGGATTTATATATTTGCGTACATATTTATTATATATACTAGGAGACCGCTGTGCAATAGCACAAATTGAAGGTATATGAGTGACATAACGTTTTTATATGTTCCCTCAATTTGCACCTTAAATTTAAAAGCGCGCTTTTTTTTCAGATGTCTTCCCTATAGGTCTAATCCTCCCATGCAAGGAAGCAATAAAAAGATACTTGCAAAATATTTTACCATGCAGAATAATGAAATGAAAAAAGTTCCAATAAATCCATGTATTGTATACTTATCGGTGGCAAACACCGAACTTAACACCAAAGTTACCCAGGAACGCAACCTCAAAGTAAAGAACAAAACCCCGACCTGATGCAGATCAGTGTTGCCATTATAAAATTTCAAGAAAAGCTCGATGAAAAAGTGGCTGAAATACGGAACCGGGAGCTTTCTTTGTATAATTAATATATAGATTAATAGAGCTAAATTGGACAGCTGTTATTCGCCATTATTGGGGATATGTAAAGTCATCTGAGAAACTTTTTTTCATAAATTGTGATCGTGTTGTGGCAATAAAATATAAAGTGTTAAGCACATTGGCTAACAACGACTTTTTAATTATGAATTGGGCGATGTGGAATTATCAATGGATTGTTTTGTATGGGGCACTATCGTTCGTTATCATCGTTCTGTTAAGAAGCATAGGGCGACACTATGTACTTTGCATATCTCAAAATGTAGGGCGTGTATAGTAATTATTTTAGTTTACACTATTTCGTAAGAAGTTAAGTTTAATAATTCTTTAATAAATTATTCAAAAAATATACGTTTCCGATTTTATTTCATAGTAAGGAATACAGAATAGGTATGACTTCGGAGATTTATATATTTATGTAAAAAGGGTATTTTGATTTTACAAATTTTTGGATCCTAAACAAAGAGGAGTAGTGAGTGAGTGAGTAGGCATTCATTTAAAAGGATCATTCTTTTTCTATAGTATGACATCAAGGTTGTACAGAAACTATGTCTAATAAACTATACGGGCTTTTTCGTAAGAAACGAGCGAAAAACTTTCAAATGCAATTGTTTGTCTCTTCAAGGCCTATAACTGGAAGCCCTTCTAGTCACTTTAACTGGGACGCTCTGTTTAGGAATAGGCTAACAGCAAGTAGCAAAACAAATATATTACGAAATGAATGTTCGCAAAATAATAACAAAGATATTTTATAAGAATAATAGTGCTAACAGAACAACTAAAGTTCATTCACACATTCCTTTTATAATTTAAACAGAATCATTTGACATTGATTTATATGATGGACGATGGGCCCCATTCTAATGGGTTTCCTAAAATTTATTTTATGTTATGATCGTAACATAAATTTTTTTAGGAAATTCGTATTTTATTGTGTCCTCTTAAAACAAATTTAGAAGCAATTGTGTAGATTTCTTCTTTAACGTCTTTCTTCCAAGCCATATTTAAGGTAATTTTATTGAAAAAATTCGAAATATAATAATTTTTAATTTACTTAATTATAATTTATTTCAAATTCAGAATATTAACAGTTCCTAACATAAGATAAAATTCTTAAAATGTACTTGAGAAGTTATTTTATGTTACCGGAAGTTTTATGTTATGCAGTCGGGTAACTTAACATAGAATTTGACGATTACAATATGAATTTTGTGTCACATGATATAAAATAACATAAAACTTTTCTCTAGATAGCACCAAATATCTATTGTCGACATTGTTTACATAGATTACATTGTCTACGTGAAATATTGTGACGTAGACTACGCCATTATTTACGCGTCGACAATGGCGTAATTTACGTTGTGTAGATAATTCGCCCATCACTGTCTGGAATGGTTTTAGAAGTGTAAACGATACAAGTGAAATTATTGATCATGTTTGCCAAGTCCTGTATTCCAAATTTTATACAGGGCGTTCAGAAATACGTGCACAATAGTTAACGATACGATATCTAGGGTTGAGCTAAGCAAAAAGTTATATAGGTTTCGATGATTGAGTTTAACATTGAGTTCCCCTTCTAACCCAGAAGACGCACTTCTCCACATGGTGCCAAGAACCAGCTATCCCAGCTGAGATTAGGCTCCAGAACGGCATGCAAGACAATAATAAGATTAATATCAGACTGACATATAGAGATGTTAGTAAATTAGTGCATTAGTATTTGAAAATACCCCAAGGTAAATTAAATGATAGAGAAAAGATGAGACTTTAGTACATGCTTAGAGACACTTAAGTGAAAATGCTCAATAGTGTAATGGACATGCGATTAGTAGTTCATGCTTCCCATAGTTACTTTTTGAAAAATTCACATGTAAAAGAAGGACACGTTTCATCTTATGATCATTAACTCTAAAGGACACCTTCCTTCGGTCAATATTAAAACTTAATAACTGGTGCACAAAAACAATGTCAACGACTCTGCGTCGCTTTTCCAAGGTACTCAAATTTACCGATATGACTGAAAAATCAGAGGATCATTTCAAGAAAGATTCTAAGGATGAGCGCAAATTTGACGAAGTTACGCTGAACGGGCTCGAAGCTGTCAATGTGGACAGCATATAAAGGGTTCTAAACCTGAGATGCATACTCAAGCAGTGGTCTCACAAACGAGCTATAGAAACTTAGTGCAACTTGATGATTAGCGAACTCCCTGGACCACCACTTATTAAAATCAAGCATGGAGTTACTTCTAGAAGCAGTGTAATTGATATGAGAAATAAAATCCAAATTCGGATCAAGAATCGCACCCATCATTAACAGAATGCATATGTGGAATAATTATCATTCTAGAGAATGTGTAGTCAAATAGGAGAGGAATAAGGCTTGTACAGAACGACCTGATCTCACATTTATTTATTGTGATGTAACTGATCTAACCCAAGTAAATCCAGATCTAACCCAAGTAAATCCGATTCACATTACGACACAATGCCGAAAGTAAACAACAAGCAGAAGCGCATGCTAACCCAAATGCAGGTATGCACTTGAGGACTCATGTTACCCACAAGAACTCTTAACATAGCGGGTGCAATGCACCTGAATGACGTGCGACTTTCAGTTGTATTGCTATAATGTAACTCAGATTACATATTTGAAGTGGGCCAGGGTAGGAATTGTGTCACACTAAATTGATGAGTAATGATAGGAATCGAATAAGTAAATTAAATAATTAATTAAAAAGAATAGAACCGATTTGTATAAATAGGGTAAGCAAGATTGAATAAAGTGAGGATTGTCACATTAACGGCATATTATTCAATCCTCTAGGAGTTCTGCTCTTGTAGCTTGCTCCTTAAGAGTTCTGCCCAAAGGTTGGCTCCGAGTTTCTTTCACTTAGGTGGAACACATTAACTTTAAATCGTTATGTTTAGAGCAATTGTAAAAAATATTTAAGTCCATTTAAAGAGAAACGCAGCCACTAACATCTCTGATAAGAGATGAACGAAGATCCTTATTCTGATCGAGACACAGATATTGTGTAGTGGAAATTGGATTATAGTGGAAATAAAATAAGAAAGGAAATCCTTACTCTGGTCGAGATCCAGGCAAGGTGATGGGAATCCTAATTCTAGTCGTGACCCAGAAAAAAGAATATCTATATTTCAATCGTGACCCAACAAAATAGAGTGCTATGGATTTTACTCTAGTAGTTACCCTGAGGAAATGTTTAGGAGATTTCTATTCTAGTCGAAACCCAGACTAGAGTGGAACAGAAACCTTTACTCTGGTTGTTACCCAGATTAGGATGTTTAGGAAATCTCTACTCTAGTCGTAACACGTCACCACAAAATTGATGGGGATTAGTAACTGCCGCTCTTGGAAGTTTTACTTCTGAACAATGTATTTGGTTAATTCTATGTACATTTAAAAAATTGCATTTGTGCTTAAGGAATTTACTGCAAATATGTTAATTCTAACCAAAATTAATTGATTTTCATGTTTTTCAATTCTAAATACGAGAATAAATAGAAATAATTCGAATTTAATTTGTGATCAAAAACGGCTCGCAGAGTGTAGTTACTTTGTTCTCATGTAAACTTCGTATTGTCGCTTTGTCATCTTGTGGTAAAAATAAAACCCAAATTCCCACGAAGTCATTAAACTAGAATACGTAATGGAGCAATGTAAATAAACATAAAATATTTCAGCATAAATTAAGTGCACATGACACCCAGTACAATAATTGACCCGCATTCGATGTAAACAAAACATCGCTCGGCTGACCCAAATTCATTCGAACTTCATAAATTGCAAGCAAGCAATTTTGGGGTGACAGCATGTTTAGAGTACTTTCACTCTGCGCATAAGCGGAATCGAATTACAATAAACCTATTGGGTAATTATTGCCGCTAAGGGTAAAATGCTGAGACATGTGGTCAACATTGTACTGGGCTAAATTATGATCTAGTTAGGTAAGAATAGAAGTAAGTCAAATTTTTGTATAAATACTCGGATGGAACGTAATAAACTCGGGATTTGTGAACTAACTTTTGAGTAGATCATTTCAGGAGTTAACGCTGCATTAGCTACTCCTGCAAATCCTAACCCCAAGAGTAAAGGCTGAATACAGCTACTCTTTTCTTGGAGTCAACGCTTGAAAAAGCTACTCCCTCCTAGCCATACCCTTGAGATAAGGAACCACGGACTGTATTCGGCTGTTCTCCTTTGGATATTTGGGGATCTGGTGAAATCTCTACAATCTAGTACTTCCTTCAATTTTCGCCATGAGGAAGAAGTCGCTGTTGCTGCAAATTTTCTCAGTCAATATACCTAATGGAGATTTTAGTATAAATTTTTATATTATTAAGAATTGGTTCTTTGTGGTTTATTTTCTTTCAGGTGGAAGTTGAGAAACCCGAGAAGGAGCTCGGGTGAAGTCCCAACATAATAACAGATTAACCTCTTGACACGCTGGCATCGAATAATGCTTCTTTCCTGAACTTGTTTTAATTTTGAATTAAAATAAAAAGCGTTAAAGTTTAACAAAAATCACAGCTCTCATTAATTACTGCAATAATTATTAGTATGAAATTATTGCGCGTTTGAGTTGAGAATTTCAATAAATCCAGCTGATGTAATAATAATGGGCCATTCCACACCTTTATTCTTGCGGCTTTATTCAAACCGGTTTTATGGGAGAAGGGTAAGAGAAGTAGAGGGAAATGTCTACAAAAGTGCGGCACTTTGGAGAGAAAATTACCGCACAAATCAAACCTATTTCTCGTGTTGTCACTTACTAACACAACCATAAGGGACAAGAATTTTCTAAAGGAGAGAGCAAGCAATTTACACACATTCTATCAACGCCTCTATTTGTACATGGAAGTGATGACTACGGCAAGAATAAAGGTGTGGAAATGCTCACTGTCGTCAAACCGGTTTGAATAAAGCCGCAGGAATAAAGGTGTGGAATAGCCCAATAGGTGCTTTCGCGCAACACGTCTCACTGAGCCAACTGAGACAAGATTTTGAGCAACAATCTCAGTTATCTCAGTTAAAGAAACGTCATTTCAGCTGTCATTTCGACCATAATTTCTGATTTCAAGTACTCTGTAATGGATGGCCAAGAAGTTTTGAAGAATATCTTTTATGCTAGTGACACTTCGGCTTACATTACTAGTTCAGATTCTTCAAGCAGAAGTAGTGAAGAAGATATACCGATAAAAATTCCTAAAGTCTCTAACTTCTGCGGTGTGATTGAGGAGTATAACGACGTCTAGTTTAAAAGGACGTTTCGGTTAGAACGATCAACGTTTAATAAATTGGAAAGTAATTCTTGAATATGTTATTCATTTCAAGTATTTTCAAGTATTTATTATTTTCAGATTTCTTAAGAAATAAAGAAGATTTTAACACTGTGGATACATTAGACTTGAGAAAGAAGCTTTATATAACTATCTGGTATCTAGCCACTAAAAACAGCTTTAGAGAAGTGGCGAATTTATTTGGCATATCAATGAGCACTGCGCATAAAATACTAACAGCAAAAATAGGATCTCTAGTGAAGTATTCACCGCAATTCATGAAATGGCCAATTAGACCGGAGATGGAATCGATTTCCGCAAAATTCTATCAATAACAAAAAAACAATAAATGTTATTGGAACCATCGACGGAACACATATTCCGATTAAGAAACTAAAAAGCGACAACGATTTTATACACAGAAAAGGCTATTGTAGCATTTTTTTACAAGGCGTTGTCGATTAGGGTGGAAAGTTTATTGATATTCATAGTAGAGAACCCAGTTCAATGCATGATAG
>QYTT01088937.1:17008-38685 GCA_006980735.1 Dasypogon diadema | reverse complement strand
TCTACTCTAAAAGCTATAGCTATCTACGTAAATCAATCAATAAGCACATAACAACACTACACTATCCTACCAAATATTTCTCACTCTTTACAATAAGCAACAAAAGATTGGTACTTATCTATGTTAATTTATCTGCGTCCTCGTTCCGTCGCTGTGTGATGCTTTAATCTTGCTTTTAATTTGTTACTCCATGGGACTGATTCTTCCATGCGGTCCTCATTATCAACTCCTTTTTTAACGTATTGGTTGCTGTTTTTTTCTTTTGTTATAATTTAGCGGTACAAAAAAAAAGACCTAATTTTAAGGATAACATATACAAATTAGCAAAGAAAAATTACATCTTACACAATGTGCTCTTACCCTTTTATGAGGGGTCACTAACTAAATTTCTTCTTTCTTAGCTTCCTCCTACCTCGTACTTTTACTAAAATCTTTTCTTTAATTAACACACTTTTATTTGATTGAAAAATTCCTTCCTTTACTTTTTTTTGTTAACAATGTCAATATGTTTTATATGTTTTCATCACACTCGCGTTTTTTTTTCTTTTTATTTGAAATTGCAAATGACCGCACAAATTCACTTGTTTTTCGGTTCACGCCACGCACAAATTCATTTTTCGCCACGTTTCAGCAGAAGAAGGAACCAAGATCTCGGCTTTTTCAACCAGGCCTCTTATGGAACGCTCTCGAATTTTCCCGGAAGCTTTTATTTGAGCCTTGTAAGTGGCCATTGCGTACACCCAAAATGGCTTCCAAGACGCGGTCGGTAAGGCAGGTCGATTTGAATATTCAAAAAGGTACGTTACCTGAAATTTTCGCGGGGTTTATAAATTTGACATGCTACACCCTCACCAAAAACTGTACTAATAGTAGTGATTTTATTTTTATTAATTGATACTTCTGGTTTTAACACACTTTCCTCCAGAGTATTTATATCAGCTCCAGTATCTAGTAGGAGATTGGCACTTCCATTTTTAACTATATTTAATGGTATGATGGCAGAACATTTATTGGGTGCATCCTCACTTTACTTGTCTTTTTCCGTTAATGGTGAATTGGGCTGACACCTTTGATAATTTCTTGATGACCGGAGACAGCCATCAATTAGTTTTCCTGGAAATTAGAGGGGGTTGAATTATGAGTTTTTTGTTCACAACGTACTTTATCTCTGCATTCTTCCACGCTGAGACCACCTTTTTAGCAGAAGTCACATTTTATTCGTGGAGCTTTGGAAGTTATTATATTGCGTTTTTGGACAATCAGTTTAAAAGGCCAATGGTATAAATAACAAATTCACAAAATTACGATACTTTGTAAATTGTTCAAATTTTCCGGCTGCAACAAATGTTATTTATTACATTGAATTATATTAATTTATCCATAATCAAATTTAACCTATAATTGTACTATATAATTTTTATAATGTAAATTTTCTTTTCTTTATATGTGGGATAAATCTTTTAAAGGGGTTTTATTGGATGATAAGCCGGGACGAATCTCCTTTTAATTTCAGCTTTATTCCAACACTTTTGCTTTAATTGATAAGTTCATTAATTGGCTAAAATTCACATATAACTGCCTTTCCTTTCGTTTACAGGTAAGCATGAGTTTATTTCACAAAAAAAATAATAATAATATTAAGGTAAGTAGCTAAATCACCAAAAAAAACTATTAAACTTTAATTTCTTTCCTTATGTTTCAGGCCGAACAAAAAGAACTTCTCCTTGGCTGTATACTAAACCAAGCCCACAGTGACGACGGCTGGCTGCGTTAGAATATCGGCCGATCTGCATGATGAATTCGTTCAAGCGGTACTTGCTCTCTCTTATCAATAAGCAAAAATGTTATCAGAATGTTAAATTACATCTGATCGATAGATTTGTCATTGGCATCGCTTTTTTTCCTCTATTGCTCCCATATTTTATGTGTTTATGCCATATGCTCCTTTAGTATATGTTCTCAAAACAGTTAGATGATAATTTTGGAAGATAGTTAGATAGAGTCGTTAGTGACCTGTAATAGATATCAAATAATTAGAAGAAATACTTTATGAATAATTTAAAATCAGCGTGAAGTTTCGCCAAGTGAATCTATTAAATTCTCTTTAAGAAAGAACTTCCACAATATTGGAAGAAAATTATCTTTAAATATTAATTTGTAATGTATCAAGTTTCCGTCACACTCACCTAAGCTGAAATATTATTTATCAAGAGCACTACCACGCTAAAGCTCCAATATATACTTCGCATTCGTTTGAATTGCAGTAGAATGTCACTCACAAAATAGTTACTGCCCCTAATAAGCCTTTTCATTCTTTAGATTATATTTTTGGAAACATATCCCATTCTTCAAAGGGTGGAAGAAATGTTGTGAAATCCAAATCAGGCACCTTCACATGATTTGGACCTTCCCCAACATTAACCAAAACTTGATTGCTGCACCATCGCATGTACTTAGCAGAGTACTGCAATGACCCAATATAACAAAGAGCTTTTTGGGTTATTTTGTATGCGCGAAAAGCGGAAAAGCCCCCGATTTCCCAATTGGGAAATAACTCAATTGCGAGCTGTGCTGATTTCCTAATTAATCTGACTTCTGCAACCAAGTAAACAGCCAAATGTTGCAATGGGGACATTTGCAGCGTTTGCAAAGTGGTTGGAGCTCTGGTTGATGTGGATTGCGTCTCTGCTAGAAAAGTTACTAGTAGAGTAGTCGCGGGAACTTGTACGTGAGCGTTAATGGCGTCTAAACAGTAACCTCAGCTAACTCACTTTAAAATGATGAGGTTTTACAGTTGGTTGGTGAAAGTGTAAATGACATTAAATAAATAAATAAATAGTAGAAGACAGAAAAGTTTTTAGTTAAAGTTACTTTAACTTTAGTTGAAGGATGGTTGGTGAAAGTGTTTAAATAAAGTGTTTAACCTCAGGTGGTGTAATAGTTAGGAAAAAACAAAAGTGTGCACGGAATAAATAGTATTAGAAATAAAATAAAGAGTTTAAACTGAGGAAGTTTGTTTGAAAAGACCGCACCCAATCATTTACTCCAGACGTCCTCAAAAGCCACAAAAATATGACAAAGGAGTTCCATTAGTGCATTGACTTTTTGAATAATCGTGCTTTAGTTTTGATAACATTTTCAGAAATTTTACTTATTTTTCCCCCTACTTCCTACTTCCGCTTTACTATAATTTTCATTTCTTCTACGAACTTGTAAAATACTTTCGCTTTACTATAATTTTCACTTCTTCTAATTAGGTTTGCTTTTTGCCTTCAAAATTGTAATTTATGGATTGTTTCAAACCACTCATCCAAACCAAGCCGAGCTGCTTACAATCGACGTAAAAGTCGAGTAAATTATTTCAAATGTACTGTTTTAAACCGCGAGAGTAACATAAGTCTTTCCATATATTCTGTTGGCTCTTGGTCTGAGCAGTGCCGTTTCTGCAATGCTCTTCATATCAAAAATGAGACCAGTTCTAATTGTTGTCACAATGGAAAATTGTTTCATATCCCTACAACTTCTTTTAATTTTCCCACCGAATTAACCAATTTATTTACAGAGAATCATCCTCTTAGTGCAAATTTCCGCAATTTCATTCGCCAGTACAATAGTGCCAACGCCTTTGCATTAATGGTTGCAAATGTAGTACCTATGTCACCGGGAGTGTATTCTTTCAAAATTTCTGACAATGTTTATCACTCTTCTTTCTGCAACATTCCCGTCGATTTTTCACTAAATAGTTCTCCATGCTCTAACCTTCCCCAAAAAATGTCGTATGCTGAACTTTTTATGTATGACACTGATACTGTAGTACATATTCGAATTAAAAATCCCTAAAATGCTCAGGGCAATGTACATTGCGGATTGCCTCCACGACCTTTCACCTTATGGCAGAAGACTGCGTGAGGCCTTTCAAGTTGCTCAAGCGAACGTTGCTAACAATCCAACAGCTGTGTCCCTCATTTTCACTCGGAACCTCAATAATGATCAAAAGGTTTACGATGCTCCTTCCACTGACGATGTAGCCTTACTCTATGTTTGCAATCGTCACGGCAATCTTCCCGCTCAATTATATTTCGCTATTTACCCAACAATTGTAAAGAACGACGTATTCGAGGAATAAGTCCATCCTCGAAACATTTGGATTCGATGATCTTCGTCCTCTTTTTCCCATCCGGCGATTTTGGTTGGACTCCCAAATTGCCTCATAATCCTCAATACTCAACTGCCGTTCGCAACAAAGTTACTTTACTTCAATTTTATTCTCGGAAAATCACCATTGGGAGGTACGTGTTCAATCCAATACTTCAAGAAGACAAGATTCAAATTCAAATTCAAATAATTTATTGTCTAGGTGCTGAAGATTATAATATTGAATGGAAAAACAGAAGCAGGAGAATAATAAACAAAAGATAAAGACTACAAACTAAGATTACAAATAAATACAAGAAAGATACAGATAATGACACGTGCAGCATTCACAAACACAACTACAATTCAATGCCCTTGATCAGCCTGCAGAACACCCTGCCGGACCCCTCAGCCTGAATGTAGCTAGGAAGAGAATTCCACCTTCGAATAGCCTGAACAAAGAAAGAACGCTCGCCAAAGCGAGTATTACATCTTGGCATAAGGAGCCGAAGACCTCTGTTAGATCTCAAGAACCCTAACTTTTCGTATAAATAACCCGGGCTCTTAGCATGTATCACTTTGTGAAGGAAAGCAAGCTCACGCCTTGCCAAATAAGTCCCAATGGATGTACCAATAAACGAACCAACGTATGCGGAAATGTGACTCCCTCTGGATAGGCTGTAAATATAATACCTAATTACATCATTGTACATTGTACAATGCTACCGTTATTTTCCTCGCACATACAGAGTCCAACTTAAGAAAGATCAGGCTACCATACACAAAGTGAGGTAACACGACTGACTTAGCTAATGCAGGAGGTACACAAACCGAACTAATCCACAGCCGTCTTAAGCTACCATAGATCTTACACAAGACCGAACGGACATGATTGCAGCAACTAAAGTTGTTCCAAAAATATTTAGTTCATGTTCGACTCAATTTAATTCGAAATAATCACTCATTATTACATGTGGAGGCATTTAAAGGAGTTATGGATTATCTTCGTTCCGATTAGACCAGAAGTGAACGCATTGGCAATGTTTACATTCTTCCTTCCTCTTTTGTAGGAGGACCACGATTTATGACTAAACTGTACCAAGACAGTATGGCATTGATTCCAAAATTTGGACGGCTTGATTTGTTCATAACCTTCACATGTAACCTTCCCTGGGAGGGAATAACTTCCGAACTTCTTCCCTCTCAGCAGCCATGCGATCCTCCCGATTTAGGGACCGAGTGTTCCATATGAAAGTGGAAGAATTCCTGGATGATATTACACGCAAGCGCATTCTCAGAAAAATTACTTCTTGTGCGCCCTTGTAAAAACATCATAAATAAAAATGTACTGATTGCACTATTGCTAATTGTATTTTTAAACAAATAATACTTTACAAACGTTTTTTACAATAGAAAATTTTGATCTGGTTCTGCTGAGATAAGACTCAAACTGACTAAAGGCCACGAAAACTAACTGTGGGACGTATTGTGATTGTCGATTAACGATGATATCGACAGTGGTCGATTTAGTCGATCAAAATTAAATTTCGTATTGTGTAACTCAATCGACAAAGTTTCACACTAGTGTGAATACTGAAGTGGTTCATTGTGAATCCGTTGTAATTTGAAATATTCGTGCTTGCGTGTTAGCAGAAATACTCTTATTTGGTAGACCAAATTCACGACCGGGCGGATCAATTGATGCGTTTATTTCCAGTAATCTAATTACTGATTCTTCCATGTTACTAAAACTATGCAACTGGTTAGGACCACCACCTATTGCATTAAGTTCTGCCTTGTTCTCGGACTTCTTCTTTTTTATTTTCCATTTTATATCAGTCCATACCTTAAATAATAAAAATCGTTAATTAAATGTGGGGTGGAACATATTTTCTGCCCCAGACCTTTATCCACTTTTCCCATGGGCGAACAAGTGGTCCCAAGCTGTTTAAATCAAGGGCAAATTGTTCCCATCTCTGCCTAGCTTGGCTTTTTACGCAAATGCCCTTTGCAATATCGGGATTTTTCTTCCATTAAAGTAACCAGTCTCTCTAGTTGTCTTCTATTGCTTACTACTTTACTCCTGTGTTAAAACAGATTAATACTAATATAACTTAGTTAATATTTACTTAATTTTCTGTTCACCTTTTTTCTAAATAAAGACGCAGTCGAGAGGTAAAGCACTATCGACAACAAGCGACTGCTGAAATGACAAGTGTCGATCGAAAACGACATTCACAATACCAAATTTAATGATCGATGATCGATAAGCGATAAGCATCGTTAATCGATCACCTATCGACAACCACAATACGCCCCTGTGATACTTATTTAAATGTAATGTGTTTTAAGTTGTAAGTGTGTCATTTTCAATACTTAGAATGTGGAACAAAAACGAAACAAACTTTGTCTGCGTTTGGGTTTTATTTTTAGCTTGCGATTACATACAATTATCAACAAAATTTGTGATTTTTCCAACGTCTCCGCAAAAGTCATCTTATTACTTTTAAACTGATATAATTAATGCAAATAAATTTCAATCAAAATGACTTTTTTTCATAGGAATGAGAATCTTCTGCAACGTGATATCTTCAAAACATTAATTTAATGCAAGTAGACGTGGACATAATTTAAATAAATATTTATTCATTGTTTACCTTACAAATAAGTAACAGGTAAATATTCGTTGATTATTGGATGTAACATAAATAGCTCTTTTTCATCTGATCTGGATCATTGAAAATTTTGAATTGAATTGACGCCTAAACTTAGATTTCAAAATTGCCGATTGTTTGCATGTGTTTAAGAAGTCAACTTAATTCAGAAGCTTCAATGATTCGGGTCAAATGAAAAAAAACACAATTAATAATCTCATTTACCTTCAAGAAAAAAAGATAAAACTTATTTATTGTTGGTGATAAGAGAAATAATAAATAAATATTAAATATTTATACCGTAATTTTCGATATAGAATTACAAAATAATCCTTAATTGTTATTTGTGGCTTTTACAAATAATAACGAATAAAAAATAACAGGAAGATGGTTTTGCAAATTTCATACAATACAATACTAAAACTACGACTACTATACTGCCCGGAAACATTCAACTGAGAAAATTAATGTATAGACAGAAAATATGAAAACAGGTTTTAGATGAATGCCTGAATAAACAAACTTCAAAACCTATCTTATAATTTCCTATTTTTACATTAATCTTCATTCCAAATACATACCGATATCTTGTCTAGCTCCTTACACTGAATTTTTCATTTGTAATAAGCTTGTTTTGAGTTAGGGGGCTTTGCATTTCTTCTCATAATCTAAACAGCAACGGGATAGAAAACTATTTGCACATTATTGGAGCGCGTTCGAAGAGAGGGTTTGAAGAGCGAGTTAGAGAACAAGTTATCTTGGTTAATAATGAAGTAGTGAGAGCATGTTACCCGCTTTGTTTTAAGTTAACGTGTAATTAACACGTTATTTTCGAACAATTTTATTAATTCTTTTATTTATTTATTATTTGCGCAGTTTAGCTCACTAATAACAAACAAATATTGTATTAACTTATCACAAAAAAACAAATAAAAATTTGGCAAGAGATAGAACAAGTTAGTATTTATTTCTGCATTATCTAAATAAACGTGTATTTGAATAATCCCCACGTCTGCAAGTAACTATATCAATTAATAGAAATTTGGGGTTATTTGCTATTTAAATAAAATGTGCTCAGGTCTGAACGCAAGTAGGTATATTGTCATATTGAGACTTAATTCATTTGAAATCCATATGATTTCATTTGATTACTAGATGTTTAGGAAACAGGGGTAGGTGTTATTTCAGAAATAGGTGTTATTTCAGAAACTCTCCATCACACTAATTTTAGTGTCATTTGAAAGTCATATTTTTGTCGTAGCGGCTGCTAAAGGTAAAATTTAATTTTGCATTTCGTTTGAAACCTGAAACCTTCTTGTAAATAACGTTAACCAATTAATCTGTATACTGTATTTTGCTATTTGGGAGTATTAAGAGTATGATACAAAATAAAAGTTTCCATTTTTTGCTCAATGTTAGCATTAGAACTATCGAACTGCTTAAAGCAGAGATAGAAATGAAAGATAGGGTCAAAAACATCCCTTTGGCGCAGGTCTAGTATTAAATATATTGTATGTGAGCGCGTCACGTTTGTGATGGTGTTTGCTATCGAGTCGAAGTCAAATTGATATAAAAGGTCTGTTTGATGATTTACTCCCAGTAAATTCTATTTACTCTGTATATTTTTTAGTGTAAGAATTTTGACAATTGGGAGAGTAAAAGACTGTTTTAGCTTACTCGTAGTAATCATCAAACTATTAACCGTTTGAGTGCGGCGTATAACAGTTTTGTTCGTGAAACGAGCGCTATCGCGCTCCTCCCCACTCAAACGGTTAAGCACAAAGTGCTGCACCCCTGCTGCTCGTAATCATAAAAGAGCGAGAGCCTGGTACCATATGCTTTTTCATTCTTGTATAAGTCCCTTCAAATAACTTGTCACGATAAATTCCCAGCTGTGCTCACAGTTCTGCGCACTTTGTTGCCAATTTATCACAAAACTTGTATAATTTCATTCAGTTTTTACAGACGATTTAAAACCATGTTTTAAAAAATTAAAATTTTGCTCATTAATTTTCTCTATCATATAATTAGATGAATTATTAGCTTCAGAAATGCCAAATTTACCCAAATTACTACGAAAACCTGTGACAACAAGGCTTTACTCTCAGTTAGTTGGATATGCGTATGCAAATTGAGTTCGTATACGTACATATTTCATATGTGTTCACGTGTGTTGGATTTTTAGGATGCACGGAGTGACAAGTGTTCTAAAAAGACCTATACCTGCTCTACTCAGAAGCATGAAATTCAAGTAACTCCTTACTTTTCTTATTTAAAATAATGTTTTCATCCAATAATAGATCTGTTTGATTATTTACTCCGAGTAAATTATTTTTACTCTATTTTTTAGATTAAGGATTTTGACACCTGGGACCTATTATATCAGTCGCCGAGAACGAAACATTTGGGGGGCTTTCGCGACATTGCGGAAAATATTCCAGAATATTCTTCAAAGACGCATTACCAACAAAACAAAGTTTCAAATTTGTAAAACAATTTTAAAAATTTCACGGAATTTATTCATTTTTCCACTCGCATAAGTTTTAAGTAGCAATATTGCCGTGCTAAACCAATAGGGCCCAAAGAGTCTCAAACGATTTTCAGAAAAACGTAAATTTATATATTACAGGATTTTCACATTAAGTTCACCCTTTTACAAATCAAATTAATCCTTTTGCAAATTAAATTCCCCCCTTTTCAAATTAAATTAAATTATTTTGCAAATAAAATTCACCCTTATGCATTTATATTATATTTAAAAAAACATCAGATAATGATAATTAGTAAGAAATCAATTCATATAATTACATAATTATTGAAACAAAGGTATGTATGAAAACAGTGCGCAGAAAATTCAAAGATTCGGTTAATAACTCTGTTAGAACTGTTACGTCTACTTATAATTATAAGTTATAATTATTATATGAGTATGTATGTTATCAGCTCCTGCTGCAGGAGAAACGTTATCGACTAGGTTATGTACATACAATGTATATTGAGTTATTATTATTATTGACTTTTCACACTGTTTTCAAACATACCTTTATCTCCATAATTATGTAATTATATGAATTGATTTCCTACTAATTAATATTATCTGATGCTTTTTTAAATATGATATAAATGCAGAAGCACTTGTTTTGCAGAAGGGTGAATTTCATTTCCAAGAGAGTGAATTTAATTTGCAAAAGGGTGAATTTCATTTGCAAAAGGGCGAACTTAATGTGAAAAACCTGTACTATTCTGAATTTTTGTAAATAGTCATTTTGCTACTTTTATTTTATACTCCCGGTATTTTTGTTATTTCTAATAAAAATACAACTTCTTTACTCATAAAATCCTATCCTATCCCTAGACGTATAAAGCTATTCAGGGTGAAGAAATGCATTTTCAACATTTTCTGACTTACGCCCTTTTGACTTAGGACGGCAGAATAGTTGTCATGAAATTATAATGAAAAAGCTTAAAACAATTTGGCTTGTGAATTTTATTACCCTCGTGCGAATTAATATGAATTCAGACCTGGACATACTTTATTCAAATAACAACTTGCCTACAAATAACAAATAAATTTTTAATTCTTACTTTGTGATAAGGTAAATAACAAATACAATATTTAAATTTAATTTAAACAACGTGTTAATTGAAATGACTTTTTTTAACAAGAGAACATAAGAAATATTGAAATATTTTATTTGCCAATTAGGGTAAATGCTACAGTGCCAAGATACTACAAATACTCGAACACTTCTAAAATCAGCTAAGAAAATTAATGTATAAATAGAAAATTACAAGAGACGTTTTGAAATTTTTTATTCAGGAATTCATCTAAAACCTGTCTTTATATTTTGTGTTTATAATTAAATTTTCTCAGCAGAATGTAAGTTTCCGGGCACTAGCCTTAGTTATCCAGGTATTGTACTCTATGAAATTTGCAAAACAATCTTCGTGTTAATTGTAATTCATTATTTGCAAAAGCCATAAATACCATGATACGATGAGAAAATTTGCAAAAAAAGTATTTGTTTGTAACTTTTATTGTCATTAAATAACAAATAAATTTTTATCTTTTATTTGTTTTACTCTAAAAATATTTATTTGTTATCTGAATGTAAGTTAACAATGAATAGATATTTATTTCATCATTTTCTAAATAAACATTTATTTAAATAATGTTCAGAACTGCATGAATTTTATATTGCCGTAGGGATTATTATCATGCGCCATTTTCACAATACTTTATATTTGGTAAAATAGTTTTGGTTAAATATAAATTCAAGTGAACAGTATTTTATGTAGTTTATTGCACGTTATGTAAACCTAAGTTATCTTAAAATAAATAAACTAATCTTTGGTCCCACAGTGCTTTCGCACCTCTTTTTCAATTACAAAGTCTTATAAATTAACAGGACTAATTAATATAACTAAAGAATGTACGAAATTAATACAAGCACGCTTACATTAATTTAAAATGCAATGCCTATTCAACATTTCACCGTTTCTTAAAATTTTTTCTATGTTTCTGATAAAACTCTTCCATTGCTCGATATTCAGGCTCATAAACATCTGGGATTTCCTGTCCAATTGCTTGGCAGAATATCATCTCTACTGTTCTACAACTCCGCAATTCTTCTTCATATGCAATAAGTTGGCGAAAGAATCCAACATTCGGGCGAATTTGCGGCCTATTTAAAAGAAAATATGAAATCAAGTAAACTGGATATTAATATTATTTGAGTACCTGATATTTTTGATGTGATTGTAAGCTTCTCGTAAAGTCATGTTCATATATTTCATGAGGTACGCGATGCATAACGAAGCGGACCTACTAACACCGGCTACACAATGAACAAGAGTCTTTCCGTTAGATTGTCGAACTTCTTCTATCATATCTCCCACTTCATCAAAGAAAGGTTTTATGTCGGCATCGCCTTTGTCTAATACGTTCACTCTTAAGTAAAGAGGTTTTGAGTCTGACAATGGCGTATCTGGCAATTCCGGTGCTGCATTTACTACAAATTTAATTCGCAACTGTTCTAAAATATTCGGAATAGCTAAACCAGCGCCACACAGGTACAATGATGGAAGAATTTCTGATATTCCTGGGAAGCGCAATGGTGGTAGGTTGCTGTAAATAGACGAAATATGTGAGTGAAATTAATATTGGGAACTATTACATTATATAATATAAGATTATACTAACGCCGAAGAGTAAGTAAAACATAGATGACAGACTTCAACTTCCCAAAAGTTTTAATCTTTAAAGTTTTCTACATTTCTTCAATTATATTTTCAGTAATTTAATCGATCTCTTTGTGAAGAAGTGGAGGCAGTACACAGGATGCATAATGAGGGTACATGGCACGCTTTAGGGGCTGAGTATGGGCGTAGGAGAGTCCTGGATCACGACAAGATCAACAGGGCCAGAACATCCAAAAGGTTTAGCAAGATTCTTATCAGCGACGGACCACTCTTAGAGAATTACAAAATAGAGAAGCTCTTAGAGATTTAGGCAAGGCAGATGAAGGGATCTTTTCTGAAAACTTTAATCTATCGAGCTCTGTGAGCCTGGGGAGATGCATTTCGGTTTACAAGGAAGAAATGCTAGCTTGGTTTCGTGCGTCTAACTACTTAAAAGAAGTGTGAGGAGGTAAAATTTTGCATTTAGTAATCAAGATGTGGTCAGATGCATGGATCGGACGGTGGAGAATGTATACAAAAACTCAATGGGTATGCCTCCGAAAATGAGGTAATACTTCGATCGAAGGGACAGAAAAAACTAACGCTATAGAAAAGTAGGGGTCGGTGATGAGGTTTTAAGGTCCAGAACCATATTCCACTATTGGAGGAAGTATGGTGAAGGACTTAATCGAGAAGTCGGTCATAAAATAACACCAAATTGATGGGAAGATATGATGACTTGCGACAGGCTAAGAAAGAAATTAAACTGCTATACGGAATGACCAGCAGGAAAGTTCTAAGCGAGGAACATTCAGACGGTAAGTTTTAAGTACTGGGTATGGTTGCTTTGGATATCACCTCACAAGGATACAGATCCTGGGAACTTTGGCCAGCAGGAGGATGGCTGTCACGGGCTGTCACGTGCGGTAGAATGGCACAGTTAACCTATAAACAAATGCTCGAAATAACAAGAAACGTCGACAGTAGGAAAACGCCGAGGAGCTTTCCGACACAGACCAGCTAAGATGTTTCTTGGCAGAGAGACGAAAAGGTGTCCGAAGGCGGAGGCTTGCAATTTTAACTATATAGATATATGCGTGTAAAAAATTCTTGCATACAGTGTGTTAAGTAAAATATTCCAATGATGCTAATTTTTACGATACTGGTGAAATCATTTGTTTAAGAAATATATGTATAAGTCGTTTAGTTATAAAATATGATAAATGCATTTAGGTGACTTGTCTGTTTTGTTAGATATTGGTAAAGTAAACGGTAAACGACCTTGAACTTTTGATATTGAAAATATTCTAATTCTGGACAGAAGTTTTAAAAATGGTGGTTATATTTCCAATTCAATACTCTACGAAACTTCTAAATTTTACTTAAAGTCTTATCCAATATAAGTAAGTACAAATGTACCAACATTAATGTGTAATTATTACTTTTATTTCTAATTAATCATACAGGCTTCTCATAATACCAGTTTTATAAGAATATTCACAAAGTGAAAACAAATGCAAGAGTAAAACTTTATAAATAAGCCTTTCGAGATAATTCGGGTGAACGCAAAAACATGGATATTTTCAGCACTAGATCTACTTGAATACAAAGATGAGTCAGTTTAAATACATTCATTCATCACCAGCGGAAATACTTTTCCCCTTAATATTTGGTGTGCTCGGAACTTTTAAAAATAAAATTTGAAGAAAGCTTGTCATGCAGTTGGCTGTAAACGTAGCTACGTTAATTGGGATCTAAATGAAAAACTCGTGTCACTCTTAAACGACAACAAAATTCCAAGTTTTTTGAAAAGCTTAAATGGCGCAATTGGCAATTTTGCGAGGAATTTCGTATTTAAAGAAGCACTTTATTAAGTTTTTTTTTAAGGATCGTAAACAAAGGCTATTTTATAGAGAATTCTTTAAAACATCTGCTTTTATCTTAATAAAAACAAGCTAAAGAAGTCATGTGAACATTCTTAAAAATAAATGTAGTCATTAAACGTCACACCTTTTGTCGTCATTTCCTTGCCACTTTACTGGTATGACGGTTCGATGAATTTCATAACGTATAGCCTTAAAGAATAATAAGAAATTTTGTCTGAAATAGCTTACTACTAGCTCTTGTAAACAAATGCTTTGATGAGCTGACGTCTTAAGCTGAATCAGCCTGGCATATAAAGTTTGTTTATGTGGGTAGTAAAATAAATGTTCGACTATCTGAAAATATTTTTAGAAGTATATCTCAAATGTTTGTTTCAAATATTTTCAATTGTTCGAAGATTTGTTTACGTAAGCTGTCACAGGATTTGTACATTTTTCTTATTGCAGCCAGAAAATTTTTGAACTCAATAATTTCTGGCTAAAAATTAGGATAGGTCAACATTTTATTTTTTGGAGTAGAAAACAAACAAAAGAAACTAATTTCAGAATTATTGCTGACGAATCATAGAGTTGGTTAAAAAGAGTATGTTTGTACAAAAAGCCTGTCCCCCACCGCCACCATTTAAAATGACTCCGTCAACCTTATTTTTTAAATTGAATCTTTGAAGGGAGGTACTCTTACTTAAAATATCCTAAGTCCTGCAAAGGACATCGACATGAGGCTTTTTAGAAAATAGTTAGAAAGCAGCCCTAAGCTTTCAAAAGGCACTTAATACTCTCCCATCTACAAGCAACTGTGATAATTAGAAAAGCTTTAATGCCTAACTTTATGAAATTAAAGTAAAAAAATCCACATTTTACCTTTCGTCTCACAAAATTATCACTCTAGAGGTAGTTATAAAAAAAATAATGAGGTTGTGCCCTTCAGGGGCCTTTCAAAAAAATCACGTCGATATCTTTAGCCGTTCAGAAGATATTAACAATTATACACAAAAAAAGAAGCTATAATTGTTTTAGATCAATTATGTTATACTCTAGATGTAGGGAAGAAAAGAAAATAATGCGTTTGTGGTTAATTGTCCGCGGCTACATATTCTTACATATTCGCAGCTGACCTTCACATCAGCAGGCAGTCCTATTATCCTCAACATGTTGACGCACCCTTTAGCATTAATTTGCCATTTCGTGAATATTCCGTTGTAGTAAATGTAGTAAATCCTGTCCGCCATATTGGACCCGACATTTTGAATCTCCACAATTTGACTAAAGATTCGAAATCAGAGACCTCCAAAAGCCCCATATGGACTTATTTTCATGATGATCGAGAAACTTTTGAAAAAGTTAGCATTTACGACCGCCATATTTGATCCTCCATGTTGAATTCTTAAGCGTTGACGTTAAATTCGTAATCATCAGTCCTAAAAACCTATACATCCGTCATTCTACCAACATTTCATTGACGATTAGAAAATCTTGTCAACCATATTGGATCCGCCATTTTGAATTTAAGAAACGAACTCGAAAACCTATATATATTTATTTCCACGAAGATCACAAAAGCTTTTGAAAAAAATTTACATTTACGGCTTTAAAAAATAAAACTTTCATGTGGCAGCCCTTTAAAGGAGTTGACCGGGCTAGGATATTTAGATTTTTCTAAAGTACTTGCGTGCCGAATTTTAGCCATCTACTTCGAAGCGTTCTTGTTTTAGAAGACAAATATCGATTTTTTATTTGACATAGCTGGAGGTTTCATATGGCAACCCTATGAAGGAGCCCATTTACGAACTTGATCTTTCATTTTTAATAAAGTATTTGTGTGCCAAATTTCAAGTCTCTAGTTGAAGGCGTTCTTAAGATAACTCGCGGACAGACAGACAGACAGACAGAGCAGACGGATTTCTTTCTTTCCTTATCCCAATAATGGCAATGTAGTTTATTTTTGTGTATCATGAATATTTCGATGCGTTACAAATGTTTGCTCAAAGCTATAATACCCTACATCTGGGGTATAAAAATTAGATACGATCGACTCCTCGACAATTTTGTGCATTTATGGGGGTAGGCCAGCTTTGATAATAGGTGATTTTCATGATTTTTTTTGGCATAAAAACGCAAAAAAGAGGGGCGAGGTGGGTTATTGGTGGGCGAAATGGCGCCCGTCCTTTTGATTCTCGAACAAACGGTGTAATTTTTTCACCAAAAAAGTTGAAATAAAATCGTGCACCAGTTTTCAAGATATCGCAAGCCGGATATATACATCTATTCGATTCTGAACATCAGAGTGGAAACCGGATCGAAATCAGATGTAATATGCCAAAGTAATTTTCCCCGCCAATTTGAAAAATGGTGTTTCGGGAAAAATGTGTTTAAAGTTTTACGTTTCACATTTTTCATTAAATCGCCTCGTTAATAGATAATAAAATATTTAAGGGGGCTCCCATACCACAAACGTGATTTTTTGCTCGTTTTTGCTCGATATTGATAACGGCAACAGGTAGACGCTTGAAATATTCACAGAATATTGAGTTATATTATTAATTTTAAAAATAAATAATTAAATTAAAATAAAATTAATATTTAAGAGGGGCTCCCATACAACAAACGTGATTTTTTTGCCGTTTTTATAGGTAATGGTACGGAACGCTTCGTGCGCGAATCCGAATCGCACTTGGCCGTTTTTTTAGGCTTTTACCCTCGTCTTATTGAATAATAAAATTAAATTAAAAATTTAAAAAACCCCCGACAAAAAAGCCTAAGTTCCCTTTAAAAAGTAAAAAACTCTCACTTGACAATCGGATTTCCATGTCCCAATTTTCCCATCAAACGAAGCTAAGAACACTCTCGATTAAGTCATCAATATTCTCTTTCAGTGCGCTTTCATTTGAGACCCCACTCGAGTATGTTTGCAGACATTCGGTTATTCTTCCCCACTTTCACCCCCCACAACTTTTAAACGGCTCAACCGATTTTCATCAAACATGTCTAAGAACACTCGCACATAAGTCACCTTTAATACAAAAGAAATCTAAATTGAAATCGCTTCATCCGTTCGGGAGCTATGATGCCACAGACAGACGGACACACACACAGACAGACACGTCAAACTTATAACACCCCTCTTTTTGCGTCGGGGGTTAAAAAACTTCTTTGCGGACTCGGGATGAATACTATATTAAAGTATACTTTAAACAAAAAAAATAAAATAAAAATCGATTCTTTTAAACTGCAAAGGTGGTCTACTCCCTTAAGGTGAGAGAGCACGGCACGGACATTTCCAATTTGGAGATACTTTGTAGCGGACATTTCTAAGTTTGGACTTCAATTTAAATTAGTACCTACTAAGATTTTGACTTGGCCTACTACTATTTTGATTAGGCTTTAACTAGGATACTGGATTTGGTTAGAACTTCCGCTTTACTTTGAATTTTGGCTTTGAATATTTCGGATTTGAACAGGATTTTGATTTTGGTTTTTATTTCACTAGATGGATATGTCAACATTCATGAATGAAGAATATGTGAATATGCTTCTTATTATCTCACTATCCAAAGGTTGGAACGGAACGGTGAACACGTAAAACATCTCGTGCACTAAACTCTTTGATTTTCTATTTATGTTAATATCTTCTGAACGGCTAAAGAAGGGACTTCTTTTGAAAAAAACAATACCTCTAAAGGGATAATTTTGCAGGACGACGGATAAAATGTTGAATTTTTTACGTTAATTTTAAGGTCGGACATTAAAGTGTGTCTAATTCTCATACTTGCGGAAGGATTGGGGAGTATTAGGCACTATGTGAAAGCTAATGGCATGTACTTTCCAATGTTCTTTACAGTAATAGCACCTGTGATTTTAGAAGAGAGGAGATAACCCTGAAAATTACCCTAAAAATAATCTTAAAATGTATACACGTAATAAAGTTAAAAATGGAGTCGTCGGGTAACAATTATGTTTTTATTATTTTGGGTTATATTTGACCATCCTAGACGTCGAAATTAGACCAACCGTAATTGAGTGAGCGATGAAAAACATCTCTCCCAGATGAAGTTTATACATAAAGACTTCCCCATGATAAAATCTCAAGCCAGATTACGCGGATCAAGGCGCCCAATTTAAATTAGCCAGCCGAAAATAAGTGTCTTTTCACATAAAAACCCCAACGGGAGACATTTTTACATCCTTTTAGCACGAAAGCGCTTCTTCACTGCCACACAAAAAATATAGTCCGCCAAGGCCGTGCATAAGATTATAGGATATTCCGTAAGCTTTGGCTTCACCGTAAACAATATAATAAGGGTATTCACTCTGTGTTGTAAATGGTCTTATATTTTTACAACTGGTGTATTTATACAACGTTGTATTCCAAATACAATGACATCTGTCATTTATCATATAAAATAGCTAAGGCAAGCTGTTGTATTTTAACAATAGGATCAGGGCATGTTTAATTTACGTTGTATTTCAGCCAGCACATATTTTGTTAATCGAAAGAATGTTTTCTTGTACTAACTTTACCTGAATCTATTGGATTTATATTCCATGCAGCTTGCTGTATTAAGAATTTAATAATTTTTGATTTCTCCCCAATTTTTGGCATAATCTTTTAATTTTCACAAGGGTGGTGCGTTCACTGTAAAATGCAAATCTGTTTGTATTTTTACATAGGTGTAAAAATACAACACTGAGTGAATGCCCTTAATGTATTACAAATAATATATAAAATTTTGAAAAGGAATACTGCAAAATTTAACGAGATACAAAATATCTTGCATATCACTGCAAAACCGTATAAAAACCGCTGACATTTTTTTTTATTTATTAATAATAAGTTTCCGTTCTAGCCCAGAAGGCGCACTTTTTTCTGCCGACAGCAGAATAATCGCTTAAAAGACATTGTGAATGTGCTTCGGAATTTACTTTAATTAGTAGACCTACTACACCATTTGAAAACAAGGAGATTACTTTTGTCATCGAAGGCAAAAGCTTTAAACGTAACAATTAAGTTAGTCATCATTTAAAACCTGTTTTAATTGTGGAACTAAACCTTTCCTCACAAGTAGATCTTAAAAATATCATTAACATGACTTTTATTTTTAAAAAATCTAGATTTACGGCATGCTCAATATTATTTAGGATCAACAAATATTTACATGGTGGCAAATTCCTTAAATAAAGCGCAGAAAATGGCTTGTTGTTCGAAAAATGCTAAAAATTTAACCGAAATGTAAAATTCCACCTACTGATGAGAAAATAAGATGTTGAAATTATTAACATAATTTATTAAAATAAATCCTTATGAGCATTTGTTATGAAATTAATAGCACAACAAAAAGTTTAGGCATTCGACATCACACAAGGTTGTTTTAAAAAGCCGAGGTCTGTAAAACCTCCAAGAAGAACATTAAATATTATTAAAAAAAAACGTAGATCATTTGGGAGAATATCAAGAATGCTAAGAATCCCCACAGTTCTCCCTCTTGCGTTATAAAAATGGTTTATAGGACGCCGTATCAAGCTTGACACATTCCGCGATGTGTTTGCTCTTGTTTTCTTCAAAAGAGAGCTTATTTTTAGAACATTATGATGCGTGACTGATAATTTACCTTTTCAAAAAATATTTGAAAGAGAGATAAGATTAATGATTACTGGATGAAACCAAAAGTGTGGATGCTGTCTCAAATGTGTTTGTGCAATAAAACAGAAAAATTGCGTGATTAGTCACACTATTTGCATAAGCAACGCTGAAATATTTACGGAAGGTGGATGCCTTGATAAATTAATTTAAAATGGGATCTGAATGGATGTGGGAGTATTTTTAACTTGTTGATGTAATTTGCTTAATATTGTTTTATTGAAAAAAAAACGAAGGATAGATCTATGGATACATGACCGTCGGACTCTAAGTGTTCAACCACTAGTGTTTAAAATTGTAGAGGCCTTGATTTCATGATTTATTGTAACTTGATGCCATTGCGGTATTTAACGCTGGCGTATTTAATTGAAATATGCATAAAACCTGACTGAGATTCTTTGTAATCAATTTTCACATAAAACTTGTCGTACATTCAGAAACTAAACTATGAAAATCTATGCAAACTCCCTTAAAAACACATTCAAGAACATAACATTGACATAATCTAGAAATTTTTGTCAGTAGAAATAAAGAAGATCTTTTAATAAGAAAAACTTACAGAGTATTTTTAGTTTGGGATTTTAGTTAGATATTTCTAAATTTCCGATCGCATCTATAGAGGAACTCTTTTGATGTAAAAGTAAATAAGAGAAGAGGAGAGGAATTGCAGCATATAATGAAATGGGATTTTCATAATACAGAATTTCGATGAAAACACATGACTCTTAAAAGTTCGTTCAAAATATAACCATCAAAAGTGGAAGAGAAAAACAAAGGCGTTAAGTTTTGCTGCTGTAAAAAGGAACAAAATATTTACACTCTAAGTCGGAAGATAATCAAATCTGTATTCTAATACTTGGTTCATGTATAAAAATGTTTCCTCATGATAAAACATGATTTCTAAGAAATTGGTGACAAAATCACTTCTCCCTTTACTACTCAGGTATACAGGATTTGTAATGTAGGCACTTGTCTTGCGACGTCATGGAACATTCCGACTATTATCTCCTCAGGCATATCTTGAGAACCAACGATTGATATTTAAATGAATATTCCTCGAATCATAAATAGTACCATGTCCCATTTGAATTCCTACCAAAATTGCAAAAATGAAAATATGTGATTGATGAGCGAAGAATATTTGCTGCTTAAAAGGATATAAAATAAAAAATTAATTAGTAACATAGCATTGTCATAAATTTTATATTTGTCATAATTTTGTTATAAAGAATAATGGATGAGAAATAATTAAATAATGTAATAAGTATTATTGTAAAAAGTAACAATGTCATGTACATTCAGCATAGCGGAAATTAATTTTTGATGTAAATGTAATAGAAATTTTGATATAAAATGCGTTGTTCTGGACGAAGTATCTGCAGGAGCAATTAAAACTATTGTAACTAATATATAAGAAATAATTAAATTGTAACCAGCGCCATCTCCAATTTTAAGTCATAATTATGATCAGTGCATATGGAAGAAGACTTCTTTGATGGATTCGAGGGCAATGGAGTGATGGACCTCTCTCACTTCTTCTTTTTCCGGTGAGCTTGGGTGCCGAGAAGAAGTGGTGTCAAAATAAGGTGTTTTTCTTTATACTAAAAGAGTGAAGAACTGTTAAAAATCCTAAACATCTATAATTCAACAATAAAACAAAATCAAAAATTTCATCACACGAAAAGGCTGGTAGCGACAATAAAAAAACGTCCGAATTGTTCCATATACTGGGCGAATTACGGAGCCAACGTGGGATCGACGTGCAACACCCAGACCTGGGAAAAATTCACTTACCTTATTCCGGAGATAAGTATATAATTAAGGAAATATTTAGGTAATTTTGTAGCTTAAAAGATAAATAAAATTGAATTGTGTTATAATAAATTTGGAAAATATGCTTTGCTCATCCTCGAAAACCACAAGAAAAACATAAAAGTGCAACTAGCTGCACCCCTATCTTGCAGATTAACGCAGTCATATTAAATGGGGCAACAACATTAACCGGATTATTTTTTTAGTTGGAAGAAAAAATTTAATATAAACGCTGCAGACCAGTAAGATCAATAAGCTAAAAAGAGCATTTTATTGAAATCTGCAGCTCAAAATTAGCACTGATTTTATTCTTGCCCTATACTTTATTGAGCTTAAATTTCTTATTTAAGAAATTATGTAAAAAAATAATTGATACTA
>QYTT01088934.1:10432-23695 GCA_006980735.1 Dasypogon diadema | reverse complement strand
AAACTACAGAAGTGATTTTTTACCAAACAAATGGTTGTATCGTCACAAATTTAGTTTCTTTTTTCGTCCTCCTCGTTTATAGGTGACAAACTACTTAATGGATAACTGCATTGAGACGATTTGGTGGCCCCCAACAGTCCCGACATTAACCCAATCGAAAATTTATGGTCAAGAAAGAAACTTCGTATTAGGAGACAACGTCCACAAACAAAAAGGGAACTAGAGATCGCCATATTAGAAGCCTGGAATGAAATCCCTGACATTCATTTAGAAAATCTTGCAGGATCTATGAAAGACCGCTGTGCAGAGATAATTAAAGCTCGTGGTGGACCAATAAATTATTAGATTAACAAATGTGACTTCCTTAAACAGCCTTAAGTTTAGCCTTAAATGCCATAGTATGTTAGAACAATTACCTTAAGAAGTATTATATTTAAGTGTGTTAATAATAAAAATAAAATTAAGTAATCTAATGTAATCACAAAATGTCATCGGTACAATAATAAACCAAATTAAAAACATTCCCCATGAGATTTAGAATTTAAACATCGACAAAATCAAGCATATGCTGTAAAATTCAAGTGCTGCGTTTTTTTTGCACACTAGTGTATATTCTAGAACTGCAAAATGACCAGAGTGTACACATTTATAAAACTAATATATGCACGGGCTTTCAGGGAATATATATTGGGTTGGAAATACTAAAATTGGTGTATGGTTGTGTGGTGTAATTGGTTACTGCATTGTCAGATGCTAACTAACATTTATATTAGCATAAAAATTTAGTCAAGACCATATAGAATTATTCTTTTGCGCTATCAGAGGTAAGTCTGGCTGGAACAACAACCCAACCCGAAGGCAATTTATCGCCGCAATGAAAAGTTTATTAACCCATGCGCAAATTAAAAGCTCTGGAGGGAATGTGGAGGAACTTGGTGCTTGAGGTATTTTAAATATTTCGTAAAATACAGTAACTGTAAAAAAGAATGATTTGAATATGATCCTGGACTCAAGTGATTTAGTAAATGGGGACCAAATAGAAAATGTACTGAGCAAAGACGTAGACATTTTGTTTGAGGCAATGTCCACTAACTTAACAGACTTCCAAAGAAATGCTGTCGGATATATTGCCGGATATGTAGTTAGAATGGTAAGCAGGATAATAAAATGTTATGACTGCAATGCAGCATTATTAGCTGAAAACACTGGCGCAGCTCCATCCGTAAATAATCTAATTTTCCAAAAAATCCGAGGGCATAAAAGGTTTCTATTCGTGTGATAAGAAGTCTTGACTTTACACGTTTATTCCTCTCTTTAAAAGCTCATATAAAAGAATTAGAAATAGACAATAATCACACGTATAAATTAACCAAATCTATCATCTATGGAGATAAAAATTTCATATGTGATAAAGCAGAAGAAGTTGGAGAAAAGTTATCTCATCAGAAACCAACTTTCTCGATATATTATATTCAAACATCACTAATTTCTATTAAACATGAGATAAAGTCGAAGTATCAGTGCCGTCAGAAAGCAAAGTGCATTTCAAAATGACATGTACAGCAGAACAGTCAACTTAGTTAACTGAACTTCAGCGTGCATTCATTTTGAAAATTTCCCTATAAGACGTACAAAATAGTACCCTTCTGTAACTGATGAAACTTTCTTGCTAGGATGCATAAGATGCCTTTGAAAACTGCAATATATACAAGTATAAATATACGTATATGGATCGTCCAACGTCCAGGTGAACAACTGCTACTAGCTGATGCTTCTTTTCCAATATAAATAGAAACGCATATTTAGAACTCTCCGACCCTCAACAAATTACAATAAGATTCTCTTACCATGTGTACCATGTGGTGGAAGATTAATAAAATAAATGTTGGCGTAATGGAACCATTGCGATTCAAAATTGCAGACGAGGAAAATCCCAATCATTGGTAGATGCACGTGAGATTCGGAACCAAAATCAGTCATGAGGCACCGCGTTATCCACTGAACTGCTAAAAGCCTTTGGAAGGTAAAGAAACCTGTTATGCTGTAAATTATAACGTATTGCTTTCTATTACATAACAATTAAATTTTTAATCTGTTCATTATAGAATGGATCCAGCTCTGGACCTGATCTCATCATTATAGCATTGGCACATGAATCCTGTACTACCTTAATTACCTGAAGGAAGAGACACACGCCAGGGAAAGATGACATATGGCGGGATAGTCTGTGGATGCGAAGTTGGTGATTAAAAAAAATTTTCAATTATATGTCTATATACATAATACAATTTTGCAAGTTCCAGATGAGTCCAAAAGGATGTGGATGCGAATATAATAGCCTCTCCCATCCATCCTTACCTTCCCGTGGTGGACACGTTTTTACAAACAAGGCTCTGGCGACTATCAACGATTTACAAATTTACTCTAGTATAAAAATATACTCCCTAAGGACTACAAGGAGATTTTTCTTAACAAACAATGGGACCTATTGAGGATCCCAACTGCCGATATTCGATTATCTTTCAAATTAAGTTTCACTGAGCATAAAATGCTGCATCGGTTGGATAGAAACTGTCACTATTGCACTCATAAACAGCATCAGTAAAACATCTATTCTTTAAAGTAACTCACACTGACTATACTGTAGGTTTTCAAAAAACCATCTATGAAAACTCTTACTTTGTTCGCATCATATGTCTCTCGAATGGTCTACCCAGGTTCTGGGAGCTACTTTGAATAAATTTAAAAAAAAAATTGTAATAAAGGATACCCCCGAGGGTCTTAGTCTCGCATTGTATTGGAACATATCAGAAATGCTAGCAGGTTAACAGTGTTCACCTGCGGAAATACAGCGAATGCTAAATCCATCTCATTTTCTTAGTTTTGAAATTACATAATCTATGGCAAATTCCCAACTAACATTTATTCTATTCGATTTTTCGCTATCTGGTCGTACTAATGTGTTGAGAGAAGGATGAATTTTGTGTGGGAGTCTCGAGTTTCTATAATATGGTAAGATAACTCCAGGAAATGTCCCTTGTATTTGATTAGAGTAAAAGGAGCAAACCAGCACTACTACTCATTTCTAACCCTCGCTCTGATTAAAACTATACCTTCAGGCAATCAAATAACACGTAAAGAGTAAAGATAACTTCAGTTGTTGAAGTTCAAAAAAACTATTTTCCAATTAGGTGGACTTAGAAAGCGATAAGCGTGCGATATTTTTGCCACTAAAGTCGCAGAAAAATCGCCCACTCTATGCATGGACGAGGCTTAAAATACCTTATTGCAAGAAAATAATATTGTCACAAAATTGTTGAAAGAAAACAATAAAATCATTCTAGTGTAAAGTTTACAAATTTTATTTATGTCGTTTTTCTCTGACACCACAGAATTGATATTATATTTCAAAAAAAACATGTCAAGGTAAATATCTGACGCACAATGATCCAATTAGGATTTTAGATAAAACAATTATATATGGAACGCGCTAATACCCGTTATACCCCGATCAACCACCTTATCAACTATGAACAATGCAAAACCATTAAGAATAATGGGTAGGATATCAATTTCCTGGAGGGGACCATTATAAAAAATAACACATTGTGACTTATCAGGGTTAAGCATCAGACCATTACTTAGTGACCAAGCATAAACACTAGCCAGATCAGCGTTTATTCAATCGACACCATCTTCAAGCAGTCCTATAGGTGAGCTAAGATACAACTGCACATCATCGGCATATAGACGGACACGAGAGTGCTCAACCACAGAAGGAAGATCATTTATAAACAAATTAAAGAGTAAAAGCCCTAAAACCGACCCCTGAGGCACTCCATACGTGATGGGAAGGGAACTCGAAAGAACATTATCCACTTTTACTCGTTGACGACGCTCAGAGAGGAAATTTTTGATAAGTGCATATGCTGAGCCAGTAAACTTGAAGAAAGATGAAAGTTTGCGAACAAGGAGGCGGTGACTAGCACTGTCAAAGGCCTTAGAAAAGTCAAGCAAAACCAGTGCACTAAGTTCATTTCTATCTAACGCAGCCCTTATATCAGTTGAGATCCTAAGGACAGCAGTCTCACAGCTGTGGAAAGGGCGAAAACCAGATTGACATGATGCCATTAATCTGTGCACATCGATATGTTCAAGAATCTGTCTGCAGATGAGCCTCTCCAAGACCTTAGACAAAGAAGAAAGCATGCTAATTGGCATAAAATCCGCAGAAGATACAGGGGATGGCTTTTTTGGAATAGGTATAACAGTGGCGATCTTCCAAGCATCCGGAAAGTTTGAAGGCATGAGGCAAGTGTTCATTATATGTAGAATAAATTTGATAATTAAGGGGAGAAGGATTTTAATAAATTTAGGGCATAGACTATCAGAGCCAGTACCACTTGACTTAATAGAGTAAATAGCGGAGATTAGATCACCGTAATCAACCCTTCGAAAAGAGAATGGATTTATCACTCTACCAGGTGACGCAGACACGTCTACAAACGTCTCAGGAAAATGAGCGCAACTAGAGGCGGTAAAAAATTCATTAAGATCATCCGGAGCGATTCCGGGAATAATGTTGTTTTTTGCATGAACTCTGGAATTACGTAAGTTACGCCACAAAATTTTAGGGTGCAGATTAGGGTTCAACTTGGTACCAAAATATTGCTGCTTCGCATATCAAATTGTCGCAGTTGCCTTATTTCTAGCCACTTGATATAGCGATCGAGCTTCTTCAGTCTTTAAGCGCTTGTATTGCAGAAAAAGGAACTCGCGCTCAGCTATAAGTGAACGCATCTACATCAATATTATTATGTAGTGTGCGCTCACAATATTATGCCAGTAATGACGTCGGTGCTGAAGGTGCTCGCCTTCCACTTGGGACTTTTAAAAATGTTAAAGTCTGTCAATAATAAACTCTCGACCAGTTAGTAGGTGTTTTCAGTGCGACTAGTAAAATTTGCATACTACAGTTATTTATTCAGAACTGAGATTGGTGAACCAGATTTTTCCGAAAATCGAATTTCTATTTGCGTTATAATTTGGGAAGAAAAAAAAGAAACCAGAAAGTATTTATATCCAGTATTGGTGATTTTATTGTTGCAATCGTTCAGTCGGCTGATATATAAGATCATCTTAAACATTTCAAAGTGAGTTCCAGTGCATAGGTGCACAAGAAATTAAATATTTGTTATATATGAAATAATATGTACAAAATGCTTACAACTGTGATATTATATCAATAAATTACTAAGAGATCATCGGTGATCCACATGCCTAAAAAATTTTCATGACTTCCCAAAACCACATGTGCGTCAATTAATCCGTAATCATCCTAATTAAGAAAACTGGATAACTGGTTTGGAGCCTGTAATTGGCAATATTTTAATTGTTTGTGATTGGAGCAATACGTTTTTAGTGTCCCTGATACTATTTCCAAAAGTTTGAGCTGACCACATGGAGCCACGTGTAACACGCTTTTTAGAAAAGGCCACTGCCGCACAATTAACACATTCGCGACCGCTGACGTGAATTCACGTCATTTTAAATTTTATTTCTGATTGCCGCTGACGTGAATTCACGTCATTTTAAATTTTATTCCTGAGTGCCGCTAACGTGAATTCACGAAATTTTAAATTTTATTCCTCAATGCCGCTGACGTCGTTAATTCACGTCCTGCATAGTTGGCTCACTAATTGTTAGGTGGCGCTCCACTGCAAACCACCTCAGATATGATTTGAAATACACTTAACAAACGCAGCCTTTGAGCAACTCAGCCAAAAAGCCGTAACATTGTTGACTCACTTGTCTCAGTTACAAGTTTGGATTCTGGAAGCGAATGGAAATAAAGGCAAGGAACAATAATCAAAACTTTCTTGGACTTTTCACCAATCATTTCGCATGAACAGTCAAATGTAAAAATTCAAAGTGAGATAACTAAAGCGGTTACTCAAAACTGTGTCAATAGTTTCACTGAGAGAGTACTTGCTGAAAGCGTCTATAATCACATGTACGTGTTCGAATAGGAGAGAGAAGTATAATTTACACAATTCCGTTATTGACATTGTTTTATTTAGGTTGCATTTTGTTTGACTTTGTTTTTGGACTTGTTAGTTTTATCGAAGATATTTTTCCCTTATACATAATAAACTTAAAAAAATTTGCCGTTATAATGGAAAATGAAAAAATATGTGCTGATGAGATTTCCGAGGTTGAATCCACAGAAATTCATAGTGATAACGAGACGGACAGCGATATAGTACCGCAATTTACACGGAGGTGTAAAACTCAGATAATACATGATAGCGAATACAGCGACAGTAACTACCAAACACATACTCAGTGGACAAAATATGATCCAAAAAGAAACTTAGAAATGTTTACCGGTAATTCAGGTGTCAAGGTACATCCAAATAACCCTCAAAGCATAGGTGAAATTGTCAAACTAGTTATTGAAGATGATTTTATAGAAATGGTCACAATTGAACCCAACAGATATTATGATCAGATGCACCGCAAATATAAATCTGTAAAGAAAACAAAAAAGTGGTACAATACTACAGTTTCCGAGATGAAAAAATTTTTCGCATTAAATATTTTGATGGGACAGGTACAGAAAACTACAATCCATGATTATTGGTCAACACGTCCGTCAATCGAAACACCTTTCTTTTCAAAAATAATGACAAGGCATAGATTCCTTCAAATTTTGCGCTTTCTGCACTTTTCCAATAATGCCGAAATGGCGTCAAATCCAAGCAGATTATGTAAAATTCAACCCGTAATAAATTATCTTTTAAATAAATTTAGCACCGTATACAAGCCCGAACAGGAGCTCGAAGCTCGAAAGCCCGAAAGCTCGAAAGCCCGAACATCTTTAGATGAAGCTATGATACCATATCGTGGAAGATTGTCCTTTAGAGTTTATAATCCGAACAAAATAACAAAATACGGAATACTAGTCAGAATGCTGTCTGAGGCAAATAGTGGATACGTATGTAACTTTCAGCTGTATTTTGGAAAAGGAAACACTTTAGAGAAAACTATTTCGCTTCTTTTGAATAAAAACTAAAATTTATGGCACCATGTATACATGGACAATTATTATAATAGTATTACATTAGCTTCAGCTATTGACAAAGAAAATTCGTATTTGCGGTACTATACGTAAGAATAGAGGTTTTCCAAAGGATCTAAATGATCTCAGATTGAAAATAGGTGAATTTGATTTTCGACGCAAAGGTGAAGTACTTGTTCTCAAATGGAAAGATAAGCGAGATGTCCGAATGATATCTACGATACACAGTGCCGATATCGTTGAGACTGGAAAAACAAATAAAAAAACTGGACAGCAAGTTCGTAAGCCTGAGTGCATAGTGAAATACAATCAACATATGAAAGGTGTTGATCTAACTAATCAGTATCTTTCATATTATTCATTTTTGCGAAAATCAATCAAATGGACAAAAAAAAGTTTTCATGTTTCTTTTACATTGTGCTCTCTTCAACTCTTTTATTTTGTATCGTAAGCTCAATCCACATACCAATATAACTTTTTGCAAATTCTTACGAACTCTGGCAGAAGAATGGATTGCTTCTGCTACCGAACATCATGATCCCGAAAATTTACCAAGTAGTAGCTAAAATGCAGTGGGCCGAGCACCTCGCTTTGATCCTTCTTACAGACTTTCACGAGACATGAAAACACACAAATTGGAAAGAATTGCACGAACGCGTAAATCAAAATACCCACAAAAGCGTTGTAGAGTCTGCAAAACCCATGGAAAACGTCGTGACACTTCGTATATATGCAAATTATGTAAAGTTCCTTTATGCAAAAATCATTGTTTTTCGATTTATCACACTAACCAGAAATATTAAATTTTGTTTTTACTCGACTTTTCCAAAATACCTGTAATATAATGCTAAATAAATTCGCCACAATAATAACAAGTGGTCTATCGTCTGTCTATAAAGCAAGTATACAAATTATAAAAATCTTTTGATCTTAAACAGCACATAATTGCAACATTCATATTTCAAAACAAATTTTATCATTTTTATCCTTGTTTTAACGATACAAGTTTGCGGCAACCAGTTTCAGAATTTCCTTATTTTTGCCGGTACTCAGTATTAGAAACGAAAAAAATTTGCCGGTCGCGAATGTGTTAAAAGAAAAATTGTAGCAGTTGGGACAGATAACAACAGGCGTAAAAGCTGTTATGAAATTGCGATTAGAGCAAAAGGCAAGGGAGTTATCTAGCGCTGAAATAGAGGAATATTTTCCCAAGAATCTGCTTTCTGAGGAAACAGAGGAGGTTGAAGGAGCTGTTGGTGGGTATAACGAGGAACATGTAATTGATGACCCTGATGCCATCAACGACGAAAATCTGGATAGGGAATTAGCGACTTTGCGCGAAAGACTGTCGAAAAAACGAGAAATTTTAGAGCTAAAGAAAAAACTTTCTGAGCTGGCTGAAGCAAAGGATGGCGGTCATTACAAGTCTTGTTTCAATTTTCGTGATGTTGAGGAGTCACTTAGTCAATTCAGTGGCGAAAATAACTACTGTATAAAAAGGTGGCTACAGAATTTCGAAGAATCGGCGGAAATTTTTGGTTGGGATGCAAGAATGAAATTTATATATGCTAAACGTTTGATGACAGGCACTGCGAGAATATTCTTGAGATCAAAATGTTTAAAATCTTGGTTTCAACTCTTCTTGAAGAATTCTCAAGCAAAGTCACTAACGCTGACATACACAACGAACTTCGAAACCGGAGAAAGAAACGTGAGGAATCTTTTCAAACGTATGTCTTTGTAATGCAGGAAATAGCATCTCTAGGAAATGTAGAAGAACTCGACGCAGTCCATTACATAATCAACGGAATTTCAGATTCGCATGTAAATAAATTATTACTGTACAATGCAAATACTTTACAGGAATTAAAGCTCGCCCTAAGAAAGTACGAAAAGATGAAAGCCAGCCAAACAGTTTCCGACCAAGCAAAGCCGATTAAAAAAGATACTCCGAGACACTTAACCCAGGGACATATCAAATGCTTCAACTGTAATGAACGTGGTCATTCAAGTAATCAATGCCCAAAACCAAAGCGTGTAAAAGGTTCATGTTTTCGATGCGGGAAATTAGGACATCTGGCCAACGAATGTTCCAGCCGAGACCAAGTTATGACGGTACAAAATCCTGAACTTATTACAGCAAAAGAAGAGCTATCCTATAAGGAAAGGTATTTGAATTCTCCTACAAATAATTTTGAATTTTGTATTAGGTATAGTTCTGATGAGACCGATGAATGGACGGCTTCTCTGTTAACCCTCCTGGATTCAGGCAGTGCAATCAGCTTCATACAAGAGCGCTTTGTACCATCTTACCTGTGCACAACAAATGGCTCTGGAAAGACGAACTACTTCGGAATAAACAATAGTAAGCTCCAAATAGTGGGACAAATTTTATGTAAAATAAGTTTTAGGGAGAAGGTAGTTAAATTAAATTTATATGTTGTCAAAGATAATAGTATGAAACACCCTGTGATTTTAGGTCGAGATTTTTTAAGTATTGCAGATTTAGAACTCAATGTCGCCAAAAACAAGATAATGACTGAAGTTACACAAAACTCTGATCGTTCCACTCAAATTTTAAGTGCTGAAGAAGATTTTGCTCAATTCAATCATTTTATGTATTGACATAATTGACGAGAAGGTTAGTGAAACTTTGAATATAAATGATGGGTTATCATATGATATAAAACAAAAAGTTATTGGCATCGTATCAGAAGCTAAACTAGATAAAAATAAGGTACTAACTAATAATCCTAGCTTTGAAATGGAAATCAAGTTAAGCAAAGACACCCCTTTTCACTATGCACCACGTCGATTGCCATATAGTCATCGTTTAAAATTGCAAAAAATTTTGGATTTTTAGAAAGAAAAATCATCCGTGAAAGTAATTCCCCATACGCCAGTCCAATTGTACTTGTTCAGAAGAAGAATCGAGATACTAGAATGTATGTAGATTTCCGCGAACTGAATAAGCATACGATTAGGGATAATTACCCTCTTCCTGTAATAGAAGACCTCTTAGATCGATTACGCGATAAGCACTATTTTTCAATATTAGATTTGCGCAGCGGTTTTCACCATGTAAAGATGGCAGAGAATTCTATTAAATACACATCATTTGTGACTCCTTTGGGACAGTTTGAGTATCTGAGGATGCCATTTGGATTGAAAAACACACCATCTGTCTTCCAAAGATACATCAACCAAATTTTTAGACCGCTGGTAGTGTCTGATAGATTGTTTGCATATATGGACGAAGGATGTTTCTGGGTTTTTGGGTTTGTGTTCATATTTTCGCAAGTTCATTCAGGGTTTTGCTACATTGGCTAAGCCCCTTTATGACTTATTAAAGAAGGATGTTCCTTTTAATTTTGGTCGAAATGAAATGGAAGCATTTGAAACCTTGAAGTCTAAGCTTTTGCAGGCACCAATTTTAGCGATCTATAGTCCTCAAAATGAAACCGAACTACACTGTGATGCGAGCAGCATAGGGTTCGGCGCGATCCTTTTGCAGCGACAAGGTGATGGAAAATTTCATCCCATATTTTATTTCTCCAAGAGAGCCACCGATGTGGAATCACATATCACAGTTACGAGCTTGAAACGCTGTCTATTATATATGCTCTGAGGCGATTTAGAATATACCTTACAGGTATCAAGTTCAAAATAGTAACTGATTGTCAAGCATTAACACTAACACTTAATAAAAAAATGTTAAATCCGCGAATATCAAGGTGGGCTCTAGAAATGCAGAATTTCGATTATATTATTGAACATCGATTGGGAAATAAAATGCAACACGTGGATGCTCTGAGCCGCTGTTCAGAAATTTTATTGGTAGAGGACGGAACATTTGAATCTGCTTTGGCTGCCGCACAATTTCGTGACCCAGTTATTTCTCAATTGGCTATTGATCGGGAAAACAAGGAAAGTCAGACATTTGCATTAATTGATGGCCTAGTCTATCGAAAGGTGAAAGATGATGTTAGATTTTATGTACCCAAACAGATAAAGGATCGATGATCCATGATCCAGACACATCATGACTCTTTGTGTCACTTGGGTGTCGCAAAGTGTTATGACTACCTTCGCAGGTCTTACTGGTTTCCAAATATGAAGGAGAAGATTAAAAATGTCATTTCTAATTGTCTCAAGTGTATTTACTTTTCGCCGCATTCAGGGAAAATTGAGGGGAGATTGCATAATATTCCTAAAGGAGATAAGCCATTTGACGTCTTGCATATTGACCACCTAGGACCCCTACCGCCTACTCGCACGAAGAAAAAACATATTCTGGTAGTAGTTGATGCTTTTTCAAAATTTACTAAATTATATCCTGTAGGCTCAACACGGTCAGCTGAAGTCATTTCCTGTTTGGAACAGTATTTTTCAGCTTATAGTAGACCCAGCTAGATAATATCAGACCGCGGTACGGCCTTTACGTCTCAAGAGTTTGGGGACTTTCTTACGAGACATAATATAAGGCATATAAAAGTGGCCACCTGTTCACCCCAATCAAATGGTCACGTAGAGCGGGTTAACCAGATAATAGTCCCAATGTTTTCAAAGGAATCGGATTCTGGTTGTACGGGTGATTGGTGTAAAAATCTATTCAAAGTGGAATTTTCATTAAATAACACAATTTGCAGAAGTATAGGAACAACTCCTAGCTTGCTTCTGTTTGGTGTAGAGCAGAAGGGTGAGTTTTGTGACAGGATAGCTGAGTACCTTAAAGAGAATGTTAACAAAGAAAACGCGAGAGATTTAGATAAAATGAGATTACAAGCTTCTGAGACGATAGTTAAGAACCAAGATTATAATAAGAAATACTTTGACAAGAGGCACAAACCACCTCAAAAGTATCAGCTGGGTGACTTAGTCATGCTAAAAAATGTAGTCACAACTGCAGGAATTAATAAGAAATTTCTGCTTAAATATCGTGGACCATACAAGGTGGTTAAAAATTTGGTAAATGATAGGTATGTAGTTGAGGATATCGACAACATGCAGTTGAGCAGAATCCCTTATAAAGGAGTTTGTTCTCCAGCCAACATGAGGCCTTATATGAATTCCATGAACAACGACACGAAATTAAATTGATGTATTTGTTTTGGCGGCCATTGGGTTTTATCCTGTATTCTTTGTCTTTTTTATTTTGATTTTCATATAATAGATTGATGAATAGACCTAATTTTAACACTTGAAGTGTGTGCAACGAACAGGTGATAGATAATATCTGTTAAGGCAACCAATTTGTTATATACTTTAGCGTAATTATTCCATATTATATATTGTCGTGATTTTATAGTTAAGTGTTGTGGCTTTGTTATGGACTACAACTATTTAAAGAAGATATTTTACGAGATAAAATTACTTCTGTCGATATAGATATACATGCATATATATGTTACAAGTGATTGTTACAAGTGATTAAGTTTGGTAGGATTTCGTTGACACTAGTCCTAGTAATTTTGAAAAAGAGTTTAAAATATGTATATCTTTCTGATAACATAGAAGATTTGACTATGTACTTATCTGTTTATATCATGAAAATATTTTGTTAGCCGGCGGCATTGACGTTTTCAACTGTGCATAATCGAGGCGATTATTTAGTCAGAATGGCCGAAACTGTAGTGTGCGCTCACAATACTATGCCAGTAATGACGTCGGTGCTGAAGGTGCTCGCCTTCCACTTGGGACTTTTAAATATGTTAAAGTCTGTCAATAATAAACTCTCGACCAGTTAGTAGGTGTTTTCAGTGCGACTAGTAAAATTTGCATACTACAATTATAATCCCGGTAGCTAAAGATACCAGAAGAGTCCACATTTTGCAAGGCAATATTGTAGGTTATAAAAATAATGTCATGATCCAGGGTACTTGGAGGATCAATCTGGTGATGAGAAGCTACACGGCTTAGGTCAGCAGTAAGGAACAGATCCAACTGGGACGGATTAGCCGTATTGAAGTACACAGTAAAAAATAATGTAACTTTACCGTTGAAGAAGGGAGAGATTTTGCCTTGGAAATAGACATTATTTAATAGTTTAGATACAAATTTTTGGGAAATTGCCTCAAATAATTGGAAATCTGCACAAAATTATGGAAAACAATATAATTTACATTCACAAAAGATAATTGTACCTACGAATTCAAGAAAGTTAAACTGATGTTATAGAATGT
>QYTT01088934.1:409-10412 GCA_006980735.1 Dasypogon diadema | reverse complement strand
TGCCAGGCGGGAAAGGGAAAGACGTTCCGTTGTCCACGTACTAGTCGTCCTGGTCTCCGTTGTCCACGTACTGCCAGGCGGGAAGTTACAGGTGCGTACTCGAATATCCTCCCGGTCGTGCCAGTACGGATATTCGCGGAATTTCTGGTATTTGGGGAGCTTGATTACTTGGACACGTTAGGATGGGAAAAGGTACTGACTGTTCCGAGCTCGAGGCTATATACACTTCGTTTCAACTTTACATGCGAAGCATATAGAGTGAAGATAAATTTCACATTCGCATACAGACTGGTCGGAGTTCGAATCTCGGTCGGGCCATTATTTTATTTTACCTCACTGGAATTATATATCTTTTACCATCTGATTTAAAATAGACTGGAACAAACAACTATCAAAACATTTGTTTTTAAATTACACAGTAAAAAATAATGTAACTTTACCGTTGAAGAAGGGAGAGATTTTGCCTTGGAAATAGACATTATTTAATAGTTTAGATACAAATTTTTGGGAAATTGCCTCAAATAATTGGAAATCTGCACAAAATTATGGAAAACAATATAATTTACATTCACAAAAGATAATTGTACCTACGAATTCAAGAAAGTTAAACTGATGTTATAGAATGTTACCAAGTCAAAGGGAAATATTACACTCATCGAATGGAAAATTTATCTATTTCTGGTCAGTTTTACCTCCTTGGTTAAATTTCCACTCCGTTCGAGTGAATTTGGTAACCCCAAATATATAGCCGCAACTTTTGACGTATATATAAAAATCTCGCTGTTTTGAGTGTACTTTTCCCTTATACATATGTGAAATTTCCAGTGAATTAGGAGAAAATTTCCTGACTTAGTGAATTTCATTTCTCATACTGCTACTTCGCATTCGCATCGCCGCAGTGCTAGTTTAAAATTCGAAGGGCGAAGTGTTAATAAATTGTTTGTTGTAAATTATTAAATTAGTCAAATTCTATACGGTATTTCTCTGCGTGTGACTTTATACTCCGGGCGTATTAAAGGCTATTTTTTGATATTAATTGATTCAATATTTTTGGTAGAAATGTGCAGTGCAGGGAATAATATGGCTACATTTTTAAAAGTGTGGGACAGTACACAGGAAATAAAAAAAGTTTTAAAATTTGAAGGCGCTCTGACCATTGAAAGAGTTCTACAAAAAGGTAAAATTACAATTAATTATTTAAAAATATTGTGGTACAAATTTACAATTCGGCCCGATTAGCAGCTCTGATATTAAGGTGCTAATTAGCTGGGAAACTTTTAGTGTTACCCGAAATTCATCTTCCTTATTGCTATAGGAAAGAACAAAAATACTGAGAGGCCTGGAAGAACGGGCTGGATGCAAATTTTTACTAATTAAATTTGAAAAATACAAATTAGCTATGCTATTGCATATGAATATTTACAAAGAATAGAATATCATTGGTTCAGCTACTATAAAAGTTGTTGTCTCTTTTTTAAAGCTCAAGAAAAGCAAATTAATGGTGATAAATTAGTACTGCTTGATGGGACAGAGTTAGATGACGACGAAACTTTGCAGCACTTTAGTTCTGAGGTATTAGTAGTAAAGTCAAGCGTTAACATTGTGCATATCGAACTTGAGAAAACAGTTACAGAAATACTTTCCTCAGTTAGTTCTGTAATTCCAAAAACATTTGAAAGTGATGATATTTTAGAAAACGTTACAAAGCAATTTCGAATTCCATTTAATAAACTACCTGTGGATATTTGTGATAATATTTTTGCGGGCTCTCGTTTAACCCAAAAATCATATGCAAATTTTGTGGCAGTCGTAAGTGAAGAAGCGTTAAATGTTTTTAAAAACCCTTTGAGAAGGGAGCTACGTAATATAGCTCAATACATATCTACAAAGTATCCAAATACGTTTGCTGACAGAGATGAATCCACAAATACTTTAATAGGAGATGGATACATTACACTTTTGAAAAAAATAGAGGAAAGGGTGAAATATTTAAAAAGAAAAAATGTTAATCTTGAGCCAAATTGCGGATTAAAGGTAAAAAAACTTAAAAAGAATTTAACGGAAAACGCGCAAAATATCTCCTCAGATAAAGAAAGAGATCGGCTGTGGTTGAGACAGGAAATTTCAAAATCTACTAGAAATGAAAATAGAATTGAAATACTTTTCAAAGAAACCTTCATAGAACAAAGGCGATATATAAACTATGGATCAAAACCAATTAAAGATATTTTTGATATGTGGCCAATTCTATTTGAAAAAAAAATATATGCTTCTTCACTTTGAATTACTTTGTGAATTAAATATTTACGAAAATGTCTGCGAAATTTTAACGACTGATAAAGAATATATAAATAAGCTTGGAAGGAAAGAAAACTCATGTCCTCATGGCGTTGTAGATAGCTTGACTGCGTACTTCAAAGAAGACTCCTCAAGAGTTATTAGATATTTTGAGGTAACTTTGTTTTTTTTTCGAAATATATATATTTCTAATTTTAATGTATGTTTAGGGTCACTTTACACGAGCCGATATCATAAATGAATTGCAGCAAATCTTATTTCCGTTGATAATTTGTATAGGTAAAACGGCCCTTTATTTTTAATACATTTATTTATTATGTTTAATTAAGGCGGAACGTCCGAAACCTTTGGAAACTTATACTACATTTATGCCGAGAAGCAAATACTTACCGAAGCTGCAACATTTGAAGAGGCCCTATCATGTCTTATGGCGTTATACTTCATTGTAAATATTTCCTATCCAGATAAAATTTGCCTTACATTGGAATTTATTCAACTTTATATTTGCAAAATTTTTACTACAAACAAAACAGGTAAATCTTCCAGAGCAAAAACAAATGCAATTCATAATAAAGTTATAACAGCAATAAATAAAGTTAAATCTTTTAAAAATAACTGAATTATAAAAAATGAGCAATTTTTTTTGTCGCAACTGTAAAAAGGTTTGTAGTTCCTTTGAGGAATATATTACACATCAGCATAAACACAAAAACTCTGCCAGTGCACTTTTTGAATGCAGAACTGAAAATTGTTTTAAAGTCTTTAAAAGATACTTTTCTTTTGTTTCACATTTAAAACGATCACACAATTATTGCAAAAATACAAATTCAATAATTTCATGCAAAGTTTGTAATGAAAATATAAGTTCAAATTCTATACTTAAACAAGCTAAAATTCATTTTGAAAATCACTCACTCATATCTTAAAAATATAATCATTTTTCTTCTTTTCGGTGTCATATGTATAGATGTCATAGAAATATTTTTAATCAAAGCAGTTTTAATCTAAATGGTCCTTTTATATCACACCAAGAAGACTCTGGAAATATATCTAATTCTTGTGTTGAGACATGTAGCTCTCATTTGCTGAATTCAAATATTTTTGTATCTAAAGAGGATTATAATAAGCAATTGAGTGTATTCTATTTAAGGCTAGAGGTGAAACACTTGTTACCAAGCAATGTAATAAATCTTGTAGCTGATATGATTGATAGTAGTCAACAAGTTGTTTTAAATGCAGTAAAATATAAATACGAAAACTTGAGCAGAGGAAATGATTTTGTTTCAGGGCAGTTTATTGATCAGATATCTAAGGACTTTTCTAATTGCGAAAATTTTAAAACTTCTCATAGAAGAAAAAAATACTATGAAAAAAACTTTAAATATATTAATCCAACTAGAATTAATTTGGGACGTAATAATGATCATTCAAATTGTTTTTTCTATTATGTTCCGGTTCTTGAGACTCTTAAATCTATTTATGAAAATAAACATTTTATTGAAAGAATTAAAATGAAAAACACAAATGAGTCGAACTTAGAAGATTTCGAATCTGGCACATCATTTAAAAGAAATACATTTTTTAAAGAAAAACCTAATGCGTTAAAGATAATTTTGTATCAAGACGTATTTGAAATATGTAATCCTTTAGGTTCTGCTAAGCATAAACACCATATTTTAGGGATGTACATGACACTAGGCAATCTACCTGCGTATTGTCGTTCTTCACTGGATCAAATGCAACTGGTTTTACTTTGCAAATATAATATGTTTAAGGACTTTTCACAACAAAGTATTTTTGAACCATTGTTAAATGATCTTAAAATTTTGGAAGAAGAAGGAATTCAAATCGATGGTTCTCCGGATAAAATATATGGGTCAGTGGTCTTTGTTAGTGGAGATAATTTAGGTAGCCACATGATAGGGGGTTTTGTAGAAAATTTCAGTACCTCTGAAAATTTTTGTAGGTATTGCTATATAAATAGAATTGACTTTAAACATGATCCATTACGTTTGGGAAATGCACGCACTAAGGCGTCTTACGAAAACGATATAGCTCAATTAATATCTTTATCAAAGTTTCATCATTTAGGAGTAAAAAAAAATTCGGTTTTCAATATACTTAACAATTTTCATGTTGTTAATGGTCTCCCTCCTTGTCTGGCGCACGATTTGCTTGAAGGAATTTTACAGTATGATATTCCAATAATTCTTAAAAGATTAGTTGTTGACTTGAAGTGGTTTTCTGAACCTCAGTTACAATATCTTTATAAAACTCTAGAATTTGATGCATTGAATGAAAAACGAAATGCAGAATGCTTTATCAAAAATTATAAATTATTTGGGCATGCTATGCAAAATAGATTCTTTTTAATGTATCTACCTTTTATTCTCCATGAATTCGTAAGGGACGTAGACGAGCCATGTTGGAAATTAATTTTGGCTTTAAATGATATCTTAAATTTATCAATGGCTCCGAGGCTTTCAATAAATCAAACTGTATTTCTTGAAAATGTTGTCCGCGATTACTTAATACTGTTAAAAGAAACATTTCCGTCTCATTCCTTAAAACCAAAGCATCATTTTATATTGCACTATGGGCAGTTGTTGCGAGAATTTGGTCCATTGGTACGCTTGTGGACCCTTCGCTTTGAAAGCAAACATAGTTATTTCAAAAATATTATAAGAAAATTATCTAATTTTAAAAATATTACTAAAACTTTATCTGAGAGGCATCAGTTTTTGCAAGCTTATCAACATGAAGGATCATTTTTCAATGATAATGCAATTTTTGAAAGCTCTTTATTGGCACCTAATTTACCTGAACCATACTTATCGTACTGTAAAAATAACTTAAATAATTTAAATAGATATGCTGTAACGAATAAGATTATATTCAGAGGAGTACATTACACATATGACTTAATAGTAATATCTTCGCGAATTTCAAGTGACAGCTTTCAAGCGTTGCAAATAAAGCAGATTTTAGTGAATATTCCTATTAATGATGAAATTATATTCATTGGAGAAAGTTCAACAATTACACACAAAGCTGAATATGGATTACTTTGCATTTCTTCCGATTCTCAAAGTCTATCACATATAAGATATTCCGATCTCTTTGACTTTTACCCCTTAAAACCATTATATAAAAATAAGAAGGCTTTTTTGGTTTTACATCATGCTCTTTATGACGATTTTTCTTTATAAAAACATAAATTTTATTTTTAAAACACTTTTAATCATACAGCAACAAGATTTAAAAAACGTTCTTTCTACCATAACTTTTAAGAAATGTCTTATTTTATATTACTTGAACTACTTCCTATTTTACTGTTCTTTTAAACAAAAGATGTTGTTTTCTTTTTTGTTATAATGCAGAATTTTTGTTATTTTTTATATTAATAAAATATATTAAAATATAAAACATCGTAGACGTAATACTTCAGAAAAGAAGCCCCACTTACTGATTATGGTTATGAGTTTATTAACATTTAACGCGTTCCATGACATATTTATTGATAGAATTGATTGGGCCTGCATTTCTGAATTATTACCAAAAAACATTTCTTTTATATTTAGCACCTTTTTCCTTTCATAATGAATCCCTAGAAAGCATTTCGAAATTCCTACTATTTGATGGAATTTTATTACATATATTTGAGGTTACTTTTCCATATTCGAAGGCAATAAATTAAATTGAATTGATGGCACATTAGATTAAACGAATGGATTGATATTCCCTTTATCTTCGGGAATAAATCCATAAAAAGGATTGAAAATTATTTACATTATTTGCAGGTAATTTACTTTTACCTTAAAAAAATGGAATAAAAATTCACTCCTAGAGTGGACTTATTTCTTTGTACCTTTGGCCAGGTAAATGTACATAAAACGGGTGGCACAATTTGTTGCCATCGAACGGAGGTAAAAATTTTTTACTGTGTAGGTCGACATAGAATTGACCACATTTAGGTGTAGCGATTGAATGAGGTGCAAGAAACCATCAGACAATCGACGAAGGAAATCCTAAAAAGACGAAATTCGTTCCAGCTTAAGGAAATACACTGCAACTACAGGAACCAGTGACGTCATAAATATTCACGTCGCTCAGAAAGGCGTCACAATCAGCACTTCTCCCCAAGCATTGTCAGCCTATTAGTAACCTAAGTCAGGCAGAAGCAGACATGGCAATGAAGTGGTAAAATTTTCTTCATTATAAAATTTAAACGGAGATCAGCTTTAATAGTCGCTTCAGCTACGGCATAAAATATTTTTGCTTTTATTTGCATTGCAAGATCCCAGGTAGTTCACAATAGATAGTTTGAGTGAAAATTGTTTCAGATTCACATTAGAAATTTATCAATTTCTCTCGACATTTTAAAATTTGACAATTTTAGGAATTTGAATTTCATAAATCTCTAGATTTCAGTTATTTGTTCTATTAAAGAATTCAAAAGCATAAATTAACATACGCCACAATCACACAATCCTACGGAATTTGAGCAAAAACAATCCCCAACTCGTTGCTTTTTCCCTTTTGAAGAGATAACATATTTAATTCGCTAAAATTCGACTTCGTTGCATGTTATAATATTACAGTACTGTGTGATTAAAACAATGGAAAGTGTCATATTTATATTAAAGATTATTTTGTTAAGTGTTCCCTTATCCAACCCTGTTGGGCAAATAGACCAGACCTCTGGTTTTTACAGGTCGAAACTCAGTTCAAGATAAAAGGTATTACGTCACCGAACACAAAATACGATTATCTCGTTTCTTCACTATCCTTGGAATCTATAGAATTAGTAGCAGATGTGTTATATAATCCACCTACTCAAAACAAATATGAAAACTTAAAAGCTATACTTCTATCTCGTAGCCGCGATCCAGAAGAACGACGTTTGGATGCTCTTCTTCACAGAGCAGAACTAAGTGATTCCAAACAAATCCGAACTATACCGCCAGATGGAATCGCTGGCTGGCGGAAATAGTTTAGTGAGTCCCTCTCTTTTAAAAAAAAACTCTGGTTAAATAAACTATCTTACTCTATACAGGCGTGCGTTATCGCAATAGAAAACTCACATCCGCAAGAAGAACTCTTCCAAATAGCCGATCGTATTTGTGATTCCACTAATCAAGCTCATATCTCTGCATTAGTATCTAATTCATCTCGTAAAAAATTGGCAATGAGAGAAGAAATAAACAAATTAAGTGGACGTCTTAAGCAGATTCTCGTCAATGGTCTCGACGTTTTTCAAACTCTCCTTCACTGAGCAGATGCCACAGCTTTTCCAAATATAATAATAAATGGAAAAGACTATGTTGGTATCGTAAAAAGTATAGAGCTAACGCGCGTAACTGCACTACACCTTTTTCTTGGAACCTTAGACAAACAAATAATAAAGATGACTCGCTTCTAACATCAAAATCACGACCTATTTTGCGATGCCTCCACTTTGCGATACCTCCACTCAGTGCCTCGGCAACGGAAAGCAACGCACTCCGTAGAAGGAGCTACACAGCAGTGAGCAAGCGAGACTCCATTTATGCGTTAATGCAACGTGATGTACTGCGACTGGGTTGCTACTGTCGGCAGTCCGGAGAATGAGATAAAAAAAAGAAATTGAGTGTGCGCTTGCTGCTGGCTATGGCTAGGCATGCGTAAAGGCAACGATTTTGTGTGGGATTTTCCATGTAATTCAATTAAGAATTGGGAAGCATTTCTCATTTCATGCCTGGTTGTCGATCAATAAAAGTAAATTTTGGCATAAGCTTCTGCCATTCCTAATAAAACAATACTTTTGAAATTTAAATAATTATGGAAGATGTTAGCTTTTTTTCGCTGGCGTAAAAGCAACATGTTTCCCGTCTAATGCACCAATACAGGAAGGAAATTGCCACCGGGTTTCACAGTCTTCTGCTATTTTCTTCCATTCTGCTCTTGTATTAGGACACTGCAAATAATAAAAATAAATTTCTAACTTTATAACAAAATTTTGTATGTTTTAAGTAACAAGTAATACAATCTCTTATATTCCAGACAAAACGATCAAATGAAAAGGAACTGCAGAAAGAAGCCATAAAAACGTTAAAATTGGCTGCTGAATTTGCCGAAGAACAGAGAAATTCTTCGATGAATAAAGGCAAAGAGGAAGATTTTTGCAAGTTTCAGGCATCCGAAAAAATTAAAATAGAAGATAATTTTGAAAAAAACCAAGTGGGGAAATTCTGGACGTGGTGAAAAAGGGAATTATACCCAACATTTTCCGTCGTTCATTTTAAGACGTCTATTTGACTTGTCTTGTCCCTTAGTAGAGCTCTTTGCCGACTTCCCTTAGAAAAAGTATATTTTCGGTCCACTGCAAACAAATTTTGGACTACATGCAGCGCAATGTGGTTTTATTATGATGAGTTTTCTACTAATTGTAAAAATTAGTCTTCTGCAGACTATTTCCTGACACAACAGTTATCTAAAAGTCTAAAATCAGTCATTATAAGTCCAAATATGGATACCTCTTAGTCTCTTTTTAAGTACAACTTAACTTGTCTGTTTTTGATCATTTTCAGAAAAGATTTCGGAGGGATGTACTGTTTCTTTTATGTGAAGATGTCGTGCTGTTTTTTGGTTACTGAAGTAGGCAAGAGTAAAAAATTTACTGTATTGACCGGAAAGTTGTCTTTTTCGTCTATAATTACCTATTTAACGTTATTTTCTCTACAGCGTGAAGAATTTTTGCGATTTATATCATTTGAAGTCTGAGTTTCAATCTGTTCAGTTCGAAGTAGTGCAGAGTGTTTAGTTTAGTGTTGCAGCGGTGACAAAAAATTGAAAATAATTATTAAATTCTCAACAATAATTTGAGGTGAGTGAATAAGATATAAATCACTGTTTATATCGAATATATCATAACTTCTTTTTATAATAATTTACATGTCCTCAATTAGGTGTTTAGCCTGTTTAGTTGCACGAGTTCTACGCGTTCGCGTTAGTTACACTTCCAAATATACCTATGAAAACTACACAGTAAAAAATCTCACATTTAAACTTTAGCATGAAGCTAGTAAAATTGTACACAGACTTGATGTATATACGTAAATTATACGTCTTTTTACATAACAAATTCGTTATTACAGATTTCCCCCAATTTATACGTAAAATTTCATAAAAAAACGCAATTCTACACAAATTTTGTGTAATCTTAAATCAGCTTACATTCTTGTTGGAAAATTCTGACTTTTGTATGTATTTTTCCAGAGAGAAAAGAGAATTTTACTAAACAATTATGGCGTATTACATTACAATGCAGTGCACGTGCTTATGCTAAGCGCTTACGCAGTCGCAATTCAGCTTTTGCAGTGAGTAGTTCTCTCTGTAATGTTGGAAGTTATAGAATGTGGTCAAAGTTTACGAGTGCATTGTAATTATTTGTAATTGTAAGTATTTACGGGATTTCATATTTGGAATTAAAAATATGTAGTTTAAAGACTTTTAGTGCCTGAAATGTTTGTGTGCCAAGCTTGCCAGACATTTTCAAGAACGATTGAAGGATATAACAGACATTTGTTTTTGCATCGATTTTCGACAGACGCTGTATTTAAGTGCTTGTATAATTCATGCGGTATCGTGTTTTCGTCATATTATTCATTTAAAAGACACTATTATAGAAAACATCATAAAAAGGATTACAGTGCTTTAAAAAAAA
>QYTT01088930.1:27897-37898 GCA_006980735.1 Dasypogon diadema | reverse complement strand
GTCTTCCAGGGGATTTAATGTGATTTTTGATTAATGATATATTATTGAATTGTGGAGTCGACTGAGGAAATGACTTGTTAATAAATCTTGAGAGAATGTCCATGGAAACCAAAAATTTAACGACTCAAAATTTTCGACTAAAATAACGTAACGACTTAAGACATTTTTGAATGAATCTTGCTTACCCTTATTTCCTATATTAAGAAGTTTAGGAGGTATGTAAAATATTTTATGATATACATCAGCATCTGCAGTGTGTATTAAAGCACGGCGAGTTTTATCCGGAAGGAATCCTATCATAACATTTTTATAGCAGCATAAACTTTATATCGAATACGATAAAATGCATAACATTTCCGTCGCCTTTCCCTATTTGGTTCACTGCCAATGCTATTTCTGGGTGGAAGATACTTTCACTTCCCGCAGAAAAACATTTCGCTCTAAATTATTGCTTTTGCAATTTAATTGAAAGAACTGTGTAAGTGTTATGGGATTAAAAAGGTTTTTTTTTCGCCACAAGTGCTCCCACCAACAAGAAGATAATCGAAAGTGGTTAATAAAAATGAGATTCCTATACATTTCCCATGGTAAGTTTAGAGCTCCATGTACATGGTTTTATTTTGCGTTATTATATTCGAAACAAAAACATTTGTGGTTTCTGAAAGAGTTTGTCGTTTAAAAGATTTTTGTTTAGTCCTACTTATAGGATGAGTTTTGTAAGGATAACTGGTGGATGGTTTTGGTTTTTCTTTACATGTATCTCTTACCAAACGACAAGTTTAGTCAGGTTTGAATCCAAGAACTGAAAACGCAGATTTGCATTTCTGCAAACCCTATTCAGGGTTTCCTAAAGCCCCATTCCGTGGAAAATGAAAGACAAGACGCCAATTAGAATGTTGAGGGTCAAATGTAAATCCATCACTCCTATACCTGATTGTCTTATATACCTATTAAAAACCTACGAGATCTTAAAGAAAAATAGTTCCTGTTTTGAAATTTATATTTTTGTAGATGGTCTTCCTTTCCATCTCATTGAGGGATCTTTGGGTACCAGATGGCATAGTCCTTGAAAGTGTTTGGTTCTCATCATACCCTTATAGAATCATAGTTTCCACAGTAGTTTTGAAGACCAAATCTCACCTTTTCCTTAAAAATATTTGGCAGGAACCAAGAGGGGTCCAGGATATTTCTATAATGAAATATCCTGGACCCCTAGGTAGTAAATTTGGAAAAAGGAACCATCAGCATATTACTTAAGTTAAGAGACAGTTATATGTTTTCAGATCAATTAGTGCGCAAGCTAAAGTCGATTAAATTTATCTTTGAAATAGTTTCCTAAAGGAAATGAAACTACTTTCTTGGAATATGTCTAATAATGATGGCAGGACTCTGTCTTATGGGCAGCATTATCTTTGATTATTGTTGTAGGCACCTTAAATAACTATAACCTCTGTGGATTTATGGGATTAGCAGCCAAAGTGGTTGGTATTAAGTTAACAGCTGCAAAGAGATTTTGCCTGGATGTATTCCCGTCTTACTTTCTCGACGATTTTCAAGAGAAAGCATACAAGATTAAATCCTAATAAGATTTGATCTCATTAAGTGGATTTTTGATGTTCTCATAATCAGTACGAATAGCTCTATACCTGTTCAGATATTTTGAATTCCAGTAACTGTTGCAGTAGAGCCGAAAATATAACTTAACCTCCCGTAGCTTTGAAAGGTTTCAAAGTATTGAGTTACCATTCAACATCGTCTTCAGTAGTGACCTTATTCACGAAACAGTAAGACTTTTTAACGTCAATGGTAACCCTATGGAGCTAGCTTCTACGTCGAGCCCCTTGATTGAAAGGTCACAAAATCGGTATTACGTTTTGAGGTTATCTCTTAACAAAATGTTTGCAACTTATGCCACAATTGTGCGATGATGATATCGTCTACGACTTCTTGTGGACCAGTTTTGATTTCTGGGATCTTTGGTAAAGCCAATTGGTACACCAGCGTTAACCGACGTTTCGAAGCATTATCCTCTAATAGGATCCAATCATCGTTGCTAGTTCCATATAACAATTTTGCAGATTTCACTAATACTTTTTTATGGAAATTCAGTCTAAATTCTGCATTTAGATTTATAGTGAAATTAACGTGAATGAAGCATCGTTTCTCGAGGTACTTCTGTGCTACATCTCCTGCCTGGGACATCATCTGCATTACCACCACATTTTCAATACCTCTTAATTCACTCTTCTACAAATGAAACATTTGTTTTCGTATATTTTACTGCCTGTTTCAGACTCATTTCGGGACGTTTAAGATGGGTAACCAAGAAGGCAATTGCAATACGCTTCTTGCACGTGGCATCCATATTTTAACGATGTCGTCTTCACGAAGGATCAAGACATATTGCTGACGAAATTAATGTAACGCAAATTCGGCAAGAGTTACACGTTAGTGTGCGAGAAGGTACAAAAAAAATAGCTACCGTTTTAAGTAGAGTAAATTGTTCCGTTGGAAACCTCTAAATGGTATGATCCCAATTTTTGTATTTTCCTGAAATGGATACATTTCTGTTAATATATCTATTCACTGAATCTTTTATATTAAACAATTTTCTTCACTTTACTTGTGAAAAATTCCCTTTTTTCCCTATATCAGCTTTACAGCTTTTGTAACTTTCTGGACGTTCCAATTTCCCCACAGATGCCCCATTTTAGGATTGGTTTTTCACATTGACGGCTTTATTTACTTCGGGATACTTCTATCTTTTAGGTCTATCCCCATAGGTACTTCTAAGCCGTTCCCCGTTCTACAGTACTACTTTGGTGACCTGAAATTTAAAAAAAATATTTCCTTTTGGATTGAAAATCTTTCTTTCTTTCTTAAAAAAAACAGGGATTGGAAAAGCAAATTCCCTTAGTTTCAACCCTGTGAGTCCCTGCATGGCCTTGCCATCCAATATGGATGCTAAAAGCGCAGACCAATTCGGAATATTGACTATTATTTTATTTTATTTACTTTTAATCACACTTTGGAAAAAATTATACAGAAATAAGTGGAGCCGTTACAGCAGGATATACATCCTCACTGCACGACAAATGAATCACGACCCCCATTAGAAAAATAATCCGATCTATCTTTAACACTCCTGGCTAACTGAAGTTATGAACATCTTATAAATAACTCAATGCAATCTGTTGCACCTTTTCAACTATAATTTTTCAAAGGCGAAAAGCTTGGATAAATACATCGCAGCAGATACAAACTGCTTCTAGTAAAGTTTTTGACTTGCCTTCAAATTAATTAAATCAAAAAATAATTAAAAAAAAAAGAATGCTACAGGTTTTATACTATGCAGATTGGCCCGTTGTAGCAACTTAAGACAACTTCAAGAAAAAAACAAGTTACTTTAATGCTACCATGAGTCGCGTATTAAAACGAGCCATTTTTTGTATAAACTTTGTGGGGAATGAATGCAAAAGCAACCAGAGGCACCTTTAGGTAAAAGTTTTTAGTCACAAACCCGCTTTTACCAGCTTTGTTTGTCAAAACTTTAATGAGATGAAATTAATTGCACGAGAAGGATGTTTTTTTTTCTTCCTTTTCTTCTGAGAAAGTTAAAGAGAAGACTTGTTCCAACATAAGGTGAGTAATTTTAAATGTTCATCAGTTAAGTTTAAGAAAAATTACTGCAATGAAGATATGAAAACTTTCTGATGGTTTTCCGTAATTTACAGAAAGTTTAAAAGCTACTTTGGATTGGATGAACTTTAGCAATAAAAGCGAAAAGATATTAACTTCTCAGCTTACTTACAACTAGTTTGTAGATAAGCGGATTCAATATTGAAGAATGTATATTTGTACTGACAAGGTGAGGATTTCTTTCATCCAACGATTGAATCTAATCACAGAAGACGGAAAGATTACAATATTTACAAAGTTAGCAAATTTATAACAGTTGATTGATCTCTTTTCAAATACACCGAAGTTATTATAAATTTTTTTTTTTCAAATTTTTGGATGAAAGGACAGCCCAACTTTGTTCGTAACTTTCTTACCCTGCCCAATTACTGCAAACGCAAGCACAAGTTCACTTATCCTTGAAATTGTGTTTAAATGAACTGGAATGAAAAGTTTTAAAGTTCAAACAGAATTCCATCAAGGGATATGAAAGTCGCCAATCAAGAATTTAAGATTTTTTAAATAAAAACTCGAAAAATTTTCAATTTACTGGGAAATATTTACAGTCCTTCCACGACTCTTTTCTTAAACTTTTTTTAATGTAAACATATCTTAAAGATTAACATTGCTTCATGAACGGTTCTCATCTCGGCACAATTGTGTAAATTTGGATCTTTACTGCCAATTTGTAACTTTAAGAAAAAAGTGTCTCAAATGTTTTTTTATTTTAATGGATATGATTTGTGAAATGTGAAGTATATTGTATTTCCTCCCGATAATTTCATCGTAGGCTTCCTTTTCGTCTACAGGGATAAGTATCCTTCTTTTGTATAGAATGCTAGAATAATAAATAAAATCAGAGGAGGTTTCTGTTAAAGCATGGAAGGAATTACCTGTTGGGCTAAAACCATTTCTGAACACAAGACCCATCCTAGCCAAGACGCCATATGGGATTATCTGACTTCTTAAATGAGAGAAAAGGCCTTATTGCATACCATATGGTATTATCACGCATTCTTGAGGTAATAAGGAATTGAAGCCGTATTGTAAAATATAGAGACAGAATAATAGTAAGTTTTTTGTAGAATAAAAAATAGCCTTTTAATTTTCTGCTAACGAGTATTGTACTTGTGAACCCACCGAGATGTTGCAGAGTAAAAATTTTATGCCAAAAATTGTGACTTACTAACAACATTTGTCAGGTTAAAATTTCCCAAAAATTCCCCTGCACTTAAGCTATGCTGTCTGCATCATAGCATTTATTCCTGAGCTTAGGCAGTTTAAACAGTTTGATTACAGCGATATATATTTTGTACACAATGAGTGGCCCAATTATTTTCCTGGCTTAACTATTTTTTATTTCAAAATGATTTAAGAGGTTCGCCACCATAGAGTAGAACACAAAGAGTGTTAGATAATAATTCAAAAATTGGCAACGTTTTTCATTTCATTACATTAGCATTAGTTACATTTTCTGTAATGATGTAGGTAAGTTGTGGGATTTCTGGTAAAGCTTTTGTGAAGTGCAAGTTACTGAAACAAAAGTTTATTAATATTAATTAATTTTAAGGGGATCTAAGGTTTAAGCTCTGAAAAAATCTGATAGATATAGCAATCTAAGAAACTGCAGCCCATGGAATTCTAAGGGGAAGAAGTTACTCTAAGGGGATAGCTATTGTTTCTTTCTCGAATTGGTTCTAAAATAATAGGCTAAGATATTTTTGATATGTTTACTCATAAAAAAGTTTAATGTATATTGTCTTCCTTCTGCTGATTTAATAAATTTCACATGTTCTCTTGTAATTCAATGACAGTTTTGAAGAAAATCCTCTGAGAGCTGTCTAATTGATGAACTAGAGGCAGTACATATGTACAAAAGCATACACTAGGTTTTATTTTCTTCGGTTTATGTTGTACCTTTTGAGTATTTGAAGGCGTACGATAAATTTCATGCTGATAAATAAGAATTATCTCATCCACAACAATTTAAAGATATGTTTTGAAAGCATTTTTTTTCCCTTGTTACTCTTTTAATAAAAACATTTAATAAAAATAAGATAAATAAGTATGCTGGTATGCAGAAAACTCCCTTTTTTAATTGATATTGCTAAATTAGGTTACAGTATATAGCAAACACATAAATAAAGGCATTGTCTACCAAAAGTTTACATTATCTGTGTAAATTATGCATTGTCTAGATTGTTTTCGAATTCTTAATGTCACAGTGTAAACAATTCAAAACTACGCGTAAATGCGAGGATGCAAGAAAAAAAACGGAAGAACAGGTTGCCAAGCTAAAAATCCAAATAAAGCTCCATCATGTAAAAGAAGCTTCGACTGTAAGTAGCATGTGAGTGATTGCAGAAAGGTTTGATGCAGCTTTTATGCAAGAGCCTTGGAAACCTAAACGTCGAATTAAAGGTTTATAAGCTTATTTACAATATTTAATATGCTGTTCCGCAAGCAGCATTATTTCTAAAATTCTAGAAGTGATTACCTTGCTGTTTCGAAGAGTTAGTCGCAGATCTGGTTGAGATTACAACACTAGGGGATAAGCAAATGGCTGTTTTGGCCTCGGTTTACTTTCTTGGAGATATAGAAGAAACTCCTCCGGATGAGATAAATCGCTTAGAGTGGAATATTGAAGACAGAAAAAACACACACTGCACAATTGGATGTGACACAAAGTAGGAAGCAACGACATCAACAAAATAGATGAGTGTTTTTTAGGTTTGGTAGTAAGGAATACTTTAGAAATTATTAACAAAAAAATTACCCCATCTTTACCAACGCTGTTCATCAGGAGGTCTCGGATCTAACTTTACCTAGTGAAAACCTAGTGGATGGAATTACAAATTGTCAGGCTTCAAGAGATATATTCAAAAAATATATTCGCTTCAACATAGAAGTATGTCATGCCATTATATATATATAAAATCTTCTGTATACTTTCTTCCAGCTCATCTTCTAGGTCGTTTAAGTACAAAGTAAATAATACTGGGCTGGGAATATGCCCCTGTCTCATTCCCATTTTCGCTTCAAAGCTTTCTGACGTCTCTTCCCCATTCCATACTACCCCTTTTGTATGTTTATAAAAGCTTTTCAACATTTTGATGAACATATTTGACAACTCAATCCTCGAAAGTTTATAAAATATTGTTGATCTTTGGACATAATCAAAAGAAGAAGTCATATAAATTTGTTTCTTCCGCAAAATATGCAATTGCACACGTATGAGACTACAAAGGTTAAGTATATTATTAAGTGCTGAATAACCCTTCCGAAAATCCACATGACTGAAGAGCTTTTCTACTTCTTCATATTTCTAAAAGCTCTACACTTCAGCCGTATACAATATTACTGATCTAAACAAGGGATTAATCAAAAGGTTGTCAATAAATTTGGTTTGCGGTATCTTTGGTAAGCAAGCCAAACACAACTTTTTTGTTTCAGCGAAAAATAAATTTGTTATTTCTTTGAACTTATTTTTTAAGCTAAATTAAATTTTAAGTTTAGGAAATGATTAAGTCCCCCAAATGCTTTTAGTGTCTATTTGTTCTGACTAATAAAAATCATAAAATTTTTAGTAGTAAAATATTTTTTTTTAATTTAAAAAAAGAAAAAAGGAAAGTACAAAGTTATTACTTACAAAATCTTATCTGGTAATGAAGTCATAATCCCATGCCACAGAAACATCCTGCGAAGAAGAACGATATTCGTAAATTTCACCCAAATTTGAAAATTTATAGTAGCACAAAACTTCACCTTCACAATAACTTAACATAATTAATTCGGGGTGGTATTCGGATTGGAAAATAAAAATATCAAGACATATATATACTATACTAGAAAAGTATAATTAAAAATAAAATTATCTAATTATAAAAAGAAAACAGCGGAGAATTTTTTTGATGCAGAATAAAGATATTTTGTATATTCAGCCGCAACACTATTAATATTTCCCACTGGCTTTCAATTAAGGAGAAATAAAATTTTGCATTTAATCGAGTAGAGTTGGCCGACACTTCTGCCCTGCTTCCTGTTATTTTAATATTAATACCTACTGCATCTTGAGTTTACTTTTATTCATTAGGCACGTGAATATAATTTGATCGATTAATGGACTTTTTCTACATCACCACTATAAACATCAAAGCTCATCTATATAAATTTCAAAAAATCGCATAAATAGTTTTCCACACTAACAATTCCAGCGTGAAAGTGCACGTGTTTAAGATATTCTAAAAGGACAAAATTCCACAAATCCCACATCAGTGCAAGACTCTTCGGCAAACGAATTCGGACTGAAAGGACACTGAATTGTTGTCCTGAATCATATGATTGGATTTCTCGTGATAGCTTCGTCTGCAATTAGAGCTTATTTTGAGTTCGACAGCTCTGCTAAACTCCTCACTTCTTTATGGAGTTGTTGCTTTTGCTGGTATTTTCAACGTCCTGGTGTCTAACTGGTATTATAGGGCGCACAATCCTGAGATAGAAAATTCATGTTGACTCTCTCATTCAGAAGCTTTTGCAATAACCTTCGTGAGTGAGTAAGTTTTCATGCATTTCACAAGCAGTGAAGGTCCTCTGAAACCAGAAAGCAGTTCATGTGATCCAAAAATCGAAACGGATGAATTGTGGGAGTTGTGCAAATATCCTGAACGGTGAATGCTTTTATCCTAGCTATTATTTGCATATTCGCTTCCCTCCTTAATTTGACTACCACCTTTAAATGACTTTAAAAAATTGAGGAAAAGAAATTTCGATCCAATACAGAGAAGTAATGTTTTCAACAGTTTAGAGAATAAAATATGCTGGTGAAGGACCGATAGTATATCGTTTTCAAACTGAAAAACTTATTAGGCAGTAAGCGTTTCTAAAATTTATCGCATACAAGGAGTTCCAATCCCCTGTTTTGGTAACATTTAGTAGATCGTCTCGTACTTTGTAGTAGTAAAGGTACCTTATGCAGGTAGAAAAGTATTTTATAATATATTGAAGATATATTACAAAATATTTACATTTAAAAAGTCAGAAAGGAGTGGGAAGGTAGAATAATTCAAAACAAGGTATATTTTTGTTTAACTGTTGTAAAAGTCCTTTTAGTACACTCCTATCAGGATGACCGAGGGTTTTTAAATTTGCTTTGTTCCAGGAAAATTTCTTCCTCTATAGCTTCTGCACTTCAGTGTATCTAAACGATATAAAATTTTCGATCCAAAATTGCAACTCTCCAAGATATTTAACATTCTGTGTGATATTGAAGATGGTCATTTTAGATTGTGAATTGGCTATTTCGAAAAGGGAACTGCTATTATAATACGAATAAATTCATTTCGATGTGTTATCTTCACTGATTTATTACATAAGTCTAAAATTCGCTAAAGAAGATATAAAAATGTGGCTCAGGTGCGGCATCTCCGCAGAGTATACCTATGGTTTTAAAATATATTGTAGACAGAAAGCAGATATATTTTCATTCAATGCTCAAAGAGTGGTGCGTAGACAATTACTATTTGATGCAAAGGTATCACTATACGCTATCATCAATTATTCATGAAAGTGCGTACTTTTACTGGTAAATATTATATTTCCTGCACCAAGGACAAATGAAGTGGTAAATTTAACATTTATTTAGAATTAAGGAGTCTTTAACACATGTAATTCAGGATCTATACATGCTAAGTGGCAAAGCACTTGTAACGATGATATTTGTGACCTTTAATGATCAACGTAATTATTTCGGTCTATAGTGACCCTCGAAGCGAGTCTACCATGCAACCATAAATCATATCAAGAAAATACACCAAAGCAGACAAGCATTACAACTCTTTGTGTATAATTTTAAATTGTCTGTGTTACATTTACCATTAGTTCCCACAAATTTCAGTAATATTATATCTTCCCAGAAAATTCGCCAGAGGTAAAGAGTTCAAAGTAATCAAACTCTTTTATATAAAAAGCAGAGCTTACCGATTATCTTAATGTTGCCAATTCCTGAGTTTGTATACATGGTCCTTCGAGCCGGATATATACCACTCTGATCAAGGAGTTAAGGAAATAATCTTGCTAGTTGATGACAAGGGTTTGCTTTGCGAGATCAATTTAATTTCGTCTGGAAACGTGTGTCATTTAGTTTAATTCGTTTTAGATGTTCGAAGTAAGTGACAGATTTCAGAAACCTACAGTAACTTAGTGTTCGAATTAAAATGTGTTAGGTTAGAAAACCTAAGAAATATACCAATGCTAGCTACCGTGGAAGCTTAATTTGTAAGCGTATTAGATGTAGATGCCGACCTTTACAAGGATTGTGGTTTTGT
>QYTT01088930.1:2112-12629 GCA_006980735.1 Dasypogon diadema | reverse complement strand
GCAGCCATTTCAGCTGAGTTTTACGCCTTGAGGATATTCCCATTCCATTTCAACTTCAAGTTTCCAGTCGAATTATCTGTTTCTGTTTTCTGGAAATTTGTACTACAATTTTTGCTTTCCTTTTAGTTGCAGTCATTCCTTTCGGAAAGGGCAATACAATAAAAAAAAGTGATTAATCGGGTACACTACAAGAAGGAGTTATCTTGCCTCTGCTGCGAGGGTTAATTATGAATAGAAATTTCAACACATTTAAAAAGGATAAAGTGGAAGTTTTCGATTATGTTGATGACAATATATTATAATTATTACATTAAAAGACCTCAATGTGGGAGGCGGTTGGGGCTAAGAGCCAGATACATAGTGTAGCAAATGAGCTACGTATTAATTTAAATAAAAACATTTATGGTTTTTTGGTATTATTAAAAATTAAAGGGCTTAAAATAGAGGCACAAAAACATATACATATATAAAAATGATGACAATATAAACACAAAAGACATATCCATATAAAAGGCTCGAAAGGTCTAGAAAAAGTCTCAAAATGGCACAAAAAATCCACAGAAAAAAGACACGATAGTACTATAAAATAAAAACACAAATACAAATGAATCATCAAAAATCCTAAAGTAACAATATTTATTCCTAAAATTTTAAATAAAACGTATAAAAAGAAAATTTTCTAAAAAGTCAAAATATCACTAAAAATCTTGGTTACAAAATCATTTAATTTCACAGTTAGAAGCCCCAGGCAAGTGAGAGCTCCAACAAGAGCTAAAGGTAGAATTTACGTGAATAAACTATTAATTTAGAACTTAAGAATAGAGTCCCGCGGGACCCACCTCTAGGGTCGCACACGCCTACAAGATGTTTCCGACATCATTCAAAATATGCTGATCCAATGAAGACTCACCCGCAATGCGTGCAGCGTTCCAAAGCAGGATGCCCTGCGGACTAGTGCTACGGATAACGCGGTCTGCACTAAGAGTTAAAAGCCACTCTGCCGTTCTGCATGGACGCAGAAACGATGTCCTTGGTGATGCTGAATGAGGGGTGTACCAGCCGGTACATGCGGTCCACGGTAGATCGTCAAACACTGGGCAGATAAAGTACCTGTTGAGCAGAGTGGGAAAATCCGCTGGACCCTCCGGTCAATGTGCGACAGCTGATTTGGATGCATAAGACTGTGATGTAACAGTTTGAATGCACCTCACAGTTTTTGTAATTGGACAGATAGTTGTAGATTGCTAGTTATCCCCGCAAGCACGCCCAAATCCACCCCGAGGTGAGCACGCCACCTGGCCAGACCGGATCGTTTTGAGGTGGCGGAAACGTCTGTATTGTAACTGTGCTGAACTATGTCTGTGGCCTTCCAACCGAACCCCAGGGCCACTGTGCCACAATCGTTCCTGTGACGGGGCGACCAGTTCGTAGTCTTGTGTGGTGTGTACTTGTGTGATGCAGTCCTCTGAAGCGTAGATGGTATACCTGAGGACTATAATTCGGTATGACGGTGGGAAGGTTATGGTTATTCACAAGACGGTTGAAATTTTTCACACCCAGTTCAGTATAAAGAGCTCCTTGAAATTCGCATCGGAAACAGACACGTTTCATTGGTATTAATTTATTTATGGTTAAGATGACTATTTTTCTTCTCTTTCTTAATTCGCATGTTGGTCGCTTCTGCATTAAGATTTGTAAGAGTAAAAACATTTCGAAAAATTAAGATATTTTAGAAAACTTATTTTCCACCAACTTGAAAATTACTATTCTAAAATTTATACCACAACAGGTAGTTTTTATAAAGTACCTGCCCATTTAAAAATCAACACATTTCTGCAGAAATTTATCCACAATTTTTTACTCAAGCAAACCAAGTAGCCCATAAAGTGATGGTGATAGTTCAATTCAGAATCGATGATATAGTTTCATTGCTATTTTACCTTCCGGATATAATATTTCTACTAAAAACCAAACAAAACAAACTTGTTGAAATGGTTGCGTGCATAAGTGTCAATACTTTTATACTTTGTATATCAAGCGTAAGTCATAAAAGAGCAACAACTTCACGACGTCTTGTCGCGTGAGAATTTCTAAAAGTGTCATCGAGATAAAGTACGATTGGTGTTAAACAGCTTTATAGACACGAAACGATAGCAAATATTCCGAAAATGCTAATCCACTGTTCAATTCGGCAGCTAAATGGCAAACAAAAGGATGAAAACGGGAGAAGGGAGAAAGATAAATATATGGCAATTTGCATGAAAAGTGGGTTGTCACAGGGTTCCGATGCAACCTGACGTTTGTTTTCTGTCAGTTTTTATGAGGTTGAAAATAAAATTGTTTGTTATGAACTTGAACTTCTTTCAACTTTGACATGGTTTATATGAAAGTATTCAATCGTTTCAAACAATCAATTTCCTCCAATTTGGAGACGAACTTATATTAGAATTATCTTGTGGAATTATAATTTGAATGATAACTTTATTTTTCTGGAGGAATTTTATCTAAGATATTAATAAGGTTCAAAGGAAATTCAACTGGCTTCAGAATTGTGTTGCAAAAATTGAATTAGGAACTTATCTTCAATAGATTTATTAATTGATTTTCATTTGGTCGTTAATTAAATTTAAATTAGTGGAAAATTCTTCCTTTTTGATGAGCAAGTAAGTTTTTTAACTCACACTAAAGAAATAATGTTATATAAGAAAAAAAAAACAATAAAAAAATAATTGCTCAGTTCAAAATAACAAAAAAGGGTATCTGCTACCATCAGAATTGTTCTGAAACACAATCGTAGCATACCTAGTGTTGTCCATTAGAAAGATGTGACCCGATGTTTTAAATTGTATGTAGCTAAAGCTATTAATATTTTGTATAATTCATAGGAGGAGCGCAGGACCTTTCAGTCAGAGTTTGAATCGCAAAAGGTTTAATGCTTCCTTCAACGGATTGATCTGGCTACACAAATTCCGACTTTAAACGAAGGTTTCTTTTGCATATTTTTTACTAGTGTGTTGACACCTCATGATATCCTCAAGTGTTATGTGCACTAGTATAAAAGTTCTGTTTCCCAGCAGCGAAAATGGTAATCAACTCCGGAGGAACTACTTCCATCATGAATGGAAAATTCATTAAATGGGTACAATCAATCCACAGTTTTCCGTAGAAATAACTAGTTCCATAATTCATTACCTTCTAAAAAAGGTAATGCAGGATGTAATGGCATATCTCTTGCAGAAGAGATTTAGCATGTATTTTCCTGTGAAAATTTGAGTTTTAATCGTCGTACTACGTCATTCTCGTTCGAGTTCGATCCTCTGTGACATTGCAATAAAAATGTAATGCCTTTTTTCTGTTGACAGTAATGCGACCTAGAAGTGCTCGTTACTTCATAGTACTTGTAGAATTGGTTCAGTAATTGTTAATGAGATTAGTTGTTCTGAATAATTAAACCAAAAATCAGTTAATAGGACTACTTCCAATCAATCAATGACTGAACTAGTTCTGGGTAATGGAAAATAGAGGCAATTAACTACCACCTATGACATCTTCATATAAAAGTAATGCATTATTTACACTTGCGGAATCAGTTGGGTAATGACCGGTTGCATATATGGTTGAAATATTCGCGGATGCGATAAAAAACGAGTCAATAGAGTGTTTGTTGGTATGGCGAATCTTGCACAGGGCGCGGCGGTTCATTTGGGTACCAGTGATTGAGGAAATTCTACTGATGTAAATTTCTCTTGTGAAGCCACTGCTGTGCAACATGCAAAAATTCCATGCTAAAAATTGTGGATTCCCTGCAATATTTGTCAGATTAAAATTTCCCAATCTCCTCTTTTCTAAAATTTCTTTCCGGGGTTATTCCCTGACCTTAGAAAAAAATAACTGTTGCATATTAATGCACACTTTCGAATATCTACCATTTCACAGGCTGCTATTCCCGAATTCGGCTTCTCATGAATTAATCACGCGTCTTGTAGTCCAAAATGTAGCCCGAAGCAAACTAATGTTCGACTTTCAAGTACGAAAAACAATAGTGACGGGTATCGATTCCTACATTCTTCATTCAGGCTTCAAAGATTTTATTTTTTTTTTTAATATCTCCACTTTCCGATTATTTGCTTGATTCACCTTCAAGAGCTCTCCTCTCACTTGTTGATTAAGCGGAATCCCATTAGATGGAAATTATATGTTGGGCTACGTTATAGATACATTAGGTCTCTAGACTTCATCTATTATATCGCAACAACTAATATATTCGGACTATATCGAGGACAACTGTTCAATAAAAGACAGAAAATATAAGAAAAACTCCGGGAGGAAAAAGGAAAAATCTCACAATATACTTTCAACGAATTATTGACATTTTAATGGCAAGAAAAAGTATCTGCAATGGACAGAACTAAATTTACGAAGGAAATAGAAAATGTGATTCTATTAGAGATAGCTTCATGCCAGTGAATTGTGATCAGCGATAGTCACGAAAAATATATGCTTCGAAAACGGAATATACGTGCCAAGTTTAAATATGTCTGAGTTCTTTTATTTAGGTTACCCATTAAGTTTTCAATAATTCTTTGACAATCAAAGTCCATGTTCAACTATTAAAAAAATTTCAAACTGTATTTCCTGAGACCGTCCAGTATAATTTCTATGCTGCTTAAATCACTGTAAATTTAAAACAATTCAGTCTATGAGTCTCTGCTTTAAAAATGGATGTTAACTCAGATTTTCTGGGTTAAATTTTTATAATTTATAACTCTCCTGGTCATCTTGTCATTGCCAGCAACCACAGAGTGAATTTGGTCACGATTTTGTGATGAAAAAAAAAACAATTTTATGAAAAAAAGAAATAGAACGTCTCAAGGTATCTCCGCCATAATCTTGACAAATTGAGATAAAAGATAACATTGCTTCTAGTATACTTGGAGAATGTGAATTATAACTGAAAGTGATGATAAAGTGGAAGTGGAAGTGATGGTAAACCACTTGCTTTAGAATTAAAAGTATCATATCTCCAATAATTTTGGGTGATTTCGAGATTATTGAAGCGTAAATGACAGACATCAAATACTATGATGATCTTAAAAATTACGGAGCAAAAACTGATAAATCCAGAAAAAATCAATTTTCTCCTAGATTTAGCCATTCTTAGCCCAACTTTATGATTTCAAACTTAACTTTCGTCGGGAGTATGCATTTTCTAATAAAATTTATTTGTGGCGAGGAAAAAGCTTTAAAAAATACTCGCATATAATTATAAATAAATAAATATGGTGGTAATAAAATACAATGTATTAGGATTTGACAGGATTTAATAAGAGCCGATGACATTTGGACCAGTATAGGAAACCCTCTATAAATTATTTTTAATACGTACAATGCAATCTTAAAGAAGACCCAAAGTTCTACATTTCTGCATAAATGTGGACATGCACGTCTCGAATGAATTTCGGCAGGTCGTTGGGATGCAAAATAGTAAGGAGGCTAATACTGATTCTTGAGGGACACTCTGAACTAGGAGACTTGATGCAGACAGAGTATCTTTTACTTTGATCAGATAAAAAAATTCTTTATAAACGAACTTGCTGAGCCACTAAATTGAAAAGAGGTGGCGAGCTTCTGGATAAAGAATCCAGATATATTCTGTGCCACTTCAAAGGAGGGTCATCTTTTTGAATTTTTGTCAGATTTCGTAAAGATCGTCTAATAATTTGCTTTACTTTTATGGATTTAAAAGCCAGTATTCGAGTAGAATTATATATGCTTAATACCATTACCGAGATTATTGAAAGCTTTTGTCCCTATTGCTTTGAGTTATAGTAACCAGAGCTGGGCAAATACCAAAAAAAAACAGTACTTAAGTAAAAGTACCGAAGGCCTAAATACTTTAGGGCATGTATAAAAAGTTCTTCTAACTAAGTACTAAGTACTAGTAAAAAGTGCTGAGTCTTTTTTAAAGTACTTTTTTCCAATCTTCGTATGTTGACAGTATTGTAAAAATTATACGAGTTTAATATAAGATAAGTATAATCACTTTCTGAAAATTATAACATTCTAAACGCCGGTGCTGCACGTAGAGCAAAAACTGTCACTTCTCATTAAAATGCAAGTCTGATTATAAAAACTATTTATATTGCTAATTCGGAATAGAACCATATAATGCTCTCTTTACGGTGGAGTCCGATTTGTGACAGGAAAATGGTGAATATCAACGCAGTATAAATACAAATTTTGTTAAATCTTCCGGGCTCCAAGAATGATCCTGAAGTAAAATCCGGGAAGTACTAGAAAGAGGCGGAAGGTTTACTTTGAGGTGGCTCGCGCTAGATGATTTGAAGAAGTTTTTCATGTTGCAGCAAATTGAATTGATAGGTAAAGAACTTAGTACTTAAATACAAAGCTAAGTGCAAGTAAATAGAGCCAAGTACTTATATTCTAAGTACTAAGTAAGGGATTCGAAAAGTATTTAAATATAAGTCTTAAGTAATGAAAATGTACTTAACTATTTTTTTACTTAAGTATTGCCGAGCTCTGATAGTAACAAGTCCTCTAAAAAAGAATACTGCATAATATAATCTATAGTAATTCTGTCATTTTTCCTGCATTTCGTATTTCTGGAGTGCTTCTACATTTGTTTTTATTACAATATTTTATTTAGTTTAAAAACTTTGACGAATTTTTAAATGAAATGAGTCGATACAAATATTTTCGGGTTAAAATAATTGAGACGGGCACAGAAGGTCAAAGCACATAGCAGACATTTAAGCAAGGGCCCAAAAAGAGATCCCTGAAAAATCTGTGCGATGAAACCATTTTTGTTTTTCAAACTTAGCATACAAACAAAATTCTGGAGACTATGCAATATTTCCAGTTCACAACAAGAGGAAGGAAGCTGGGGGAGGTCATGGGGCTGAGGTCGCTTTAAAAATCTTATATAGCAACCGATTTTCTTAAAATTTATGAACATTTCGGGAATTGTAACAATTGTAAGTTGTTTATATGAATTAGAATCATACTTTTTATGTTGTTACTATTAATGATAACAAAGTATATCTTTGTGTACGCTCGTACACAAAGGTATACGAATTCCCTTAATGGAATTGAATTATTTATACTTCCAAGTCTCAGACCTATGATCAATTTATTAAGAAGTTTATTCTAGTGAAGATATATCTAAATTACTAAGAAGCCATGCCACTTATTTTCTTGTCTACTTTACATACTGAAACTTGACAAGACATTATTCTGGAATATTTTTATCTTAGTTTAAATTTATTTTCTTCTCCTTACAGTCTCACAGGCTTGGCTCTACATTGTATGGGTGTTCAGTGTTTGTTCTTACTCCGCCTTAAGAGTAAAGTGTTATAGAGAAAGTTGTTATGCTTTACAGCATATGAGTTATCTTATGTTCAGTTGCATTAATTAGTATTCACTTTAGATAAACAGGGCCTTGTTTAACTGAGTTACTTAAGAATAGACTTGAAGTGTCATCTTCTTACACATTAGTACTAAGCAGGAGGAAGCAAAGGAGGAATTTAAAGGGAAACAGAAAGGAGGCCCAGCCAGGAAGAAAGATAACTGGGATGAGGACTGAAGCCAAACCAAAAATGCCAAGATAAGTGTTACTCCTTTTACTTATTTTTATTTATTAATTTTTTGTGAAAGTAAGAAGTTTTTTATTATAATAAATTTTAAGTGAAGGAGTTGGAAAATCAGGTGTTTTCTTTTCCCATAAAAATGAAAAGACACAGTACAGTGTGAACGTCCGGGTTCATGGACCTTTCAAAGCCGCGTGGCGCTCTTCAAACTTATGGCCCAACCCTTCTCCTTGCTAGCCGGCGCAACATTCGCGTACCTACCAGCAAAGTAAGTAACAATATTTTTAAAGAGGAAAGTTCACTTTAACCGTTTCAATGCGGAATATAACAGTTTTGTTCGTAAAATGAGCGCCATCGCACTCCTCTACACTCAAACCCTTAATTGGCACAACTTCTACTGGTATTTGATAAAATTTTCTACCTGGATTTCTGCTGGAATGTCCCCGTGATCCTATCCTCCCTTCTTTTAAATCATTGACTGTCGAGCAACTTTTTCTTTTTTTGCACTTTTCAAATTTAACTTTTATACAGTTTCGCACTTCAAATTTTCCTGATTGGAAGACAACCTTCACTTACCAAGGAGCTGGTATATATACCAATTTGGCCACTATTAGAAGTTTTACCAGTGTTTTCATTAAGATTTTCTAAGATTTTTCAATATTTTCTGAACAGTTTTGAATCGGTTCAAAATTTTTATTACTAAATTTTTATTTTGTAGCACAAAATTCTTTTAATTTTTCTTGTTTTCATTTGCCGTACGTAAAAAATATTTACTAAGGCTGCTTTTTAAAAAATTTGCTTCCAAAAAAATTTTTGCCAACTGTCCGTCGTCTTAGGAAATTTTCCAAATTTCCTTAAATTTTCTTATTATGGCGAAGTTTTGCAATTCGGCCTTTTCCTCGGTTTGGACAAAATTCAATCCCATAATATAATTTTGCGGGAACATGGAGTAGGCTCGAATTTCTTAAAAATTCGTCCAGTAAGGTTGAGTGGTTTTTTTTTGGAAGTCGGAAAAGAAAATCGTAGCCTAGGTACGCATGACCTTCTTCATTATAACAAGTCATCGTGACAGATCCAGGTAAATAAATTATTCAAGTTTATCAAAAAACTTAACTAATTGCGTTTCTAGAATAATCCGGGGTGAATTAATTTGACCAAGACGAGCTCTACAATATCTGCAGGTAATTATTGCTGACATGGTTCGCAGGGGAAAATTTTCAGGCATATTTGTCAGGAAAGTTCATGTGGACACAGCAGGTATTGCGCGAAGATTAAGACCATGAGAGGAACAAAATGGGGTCAGACAGGTAGAGGTACTTTCTTTTCTCAAATGGAATAATTTTAAGTCCTATTAGAATGGACAATGCTGGTAAATTCGACTCGTCACCTCCAAAGATGAAGTACTTGGTGGCTGGAACTGCAGAATCAAGTCGTATTCATGAGAACACAAGGACGTAGACACAAGGTAAATCTTATGTATTTATTTGTAATAGCTATTGCTATTTTGGCTTGCAGGCAACGCATTCCTAATGAGAAAATCCAACCACTCAAGGAACGAGTGAGTAGGGTTTGGGCTTTATCAAAAAATGATCAAATTCTATTTCTTTATATTGTGGCTGCTAAATTCCTTCAAATCATTTATCATTATATTAGAGAGAAATATATGTTTACCTAATTAAAAATTGTTCAAACCAGACCAAAGGAATTAATGGCAGATTCTTTAACTTTCATAGCTTTCCTCGCATTTATTGAAATAAAAGAGTAACTTTGCTTTGAAAATTAATAAAAATCTTACCATATGTGCGTTATAAAAAGAAACTCAATACATTCTGCAATATTCTTGTAATTTTAAAAGCTTTATAAGTGTGTAAGGTTTTTCGCTCAATCATACCAGCTTTCCAGATTGGTGTCGTATTGCCGAAGCAAAGTATTTGTATGTATTGCATTTAAGAATTATAAAGTTAAAAAAGTACTCTAACGAAAATATTATATCCATTTGTAAAATTATTTTGAAACTGAATATCATCTGTAAAACACATTTAAAAAACCCAAAGCTATTCAAATTCTAAAATGTTTTTTTTAAGGTAATAGAAGCTTCCCCCCAGTATACCTATAAAATGTCCCCAACAACCATACCTACTCCACAGCTCTAATATTTCTTTCAGAATCAAGTGTAATTTAGCACATTGAGCACGTGTTGATGATTTAGAGGTATCCAAACTAAAATTTATCTTCCTTGCCCAATCCCTCGACCAAATAAATTATCGACAAATGCAGTAGAGTATCCTTTCTAGTGGCAGCAATTGAATTTATGAACGTAACAATTATCCCAAAATTGTTCAAAAGTTTCCAGAAGGTAGCCAATATTGGTGTCTCGAGAGTAAATCTTCCCATTCCATAAAAACAAAGTCAGATCTAGCACCAAGAAAATAAAGAATTGGTTACATGTTCTGTGTTTTTCACATCAAATTGTTGTTGTTTCTATAGCTTGCATTGTTCTTTTTGTTTTAGTCTAAATTTTGTTCAAAAGCTTAGGGTTACTTCTGAGATGAATATTTATAATTACTCCAGTTGCATTGAAATATGTCCATTGATGGCATAAAGGAAAGTGATAAAATTCACGACAGGGCTGCATTCAACATATTTAGGAGAAGTTCGGGACTTTTCTGCCCCACACGTTTCTACTGAACTATTTTACAAATAGGAGAAAATCAATTTAGAAATTTTTAGTTTTTTTTATTATTTGATGAAGCATTTGTGGTATATATGCAAATATAGGTGACAAAAACAACCGAGTTCTTCTTCACTGGCTGGTTTAATACCGAATGAATTACAGCAATCAGTGCTTATCTCTAGGTGCCTATCGATCGGTCAATATAACCGTTACAACTGATACTCAGTTACCGAGAA
>QYTT01088927.1:21088-33329 GCA_006980735.1 Dasypogon diadema | reverse complement strand
TGCATGGCAATTGCAGGCAATTGGATTTTAGGTGATAAGATTTATGATTTGGGTTTGTTTTTAGGTGATTTATGTTAGGATGAGATAATGTTATTTTTTAGGATTGGGAATTTGGAAGGTTATGATAGTAATGGGTTATGGATTCATAACACTGAGCAGAGATGGAAATTGGTTTAAACACCTTAAAAAAATTCCCTCGTATCGGTGATTCAAATGTGAAAAAAGGTACCTAAGCACACTATATTGGCATTTTTTTTCCATTGAAGGTCGTCCGGCCCGTAGGCCCTTATGTCACTTGGACCCAAAGAAATCTTTTGTTGCCTATCGCTGGAGTTTGGGCCTATTAATCTTTTTGAGTGGCAGCTGCATAACCCCCGTAGGCATTGTTAATGCTTTTCTGAGGTAGCTTAGGTTTAATATGTGTGAGGCTTCGCAATTAGGTTTATGTTAAGGAACTTCTTTGTTTCTTAATTTTGCCTGACACCATCTTCCTCCTGAAGGGCTTTGTGGTCATTGGTACCTCCGTTGTGGATGCCTCTAAGCTACCATTTATGCCCTTTTTGGCAAGCTTCACCGTGGCCGAGGATACCAGCGATTTTAGTCACCTCACCACCATTGTTTTATTTTGACAGACCACCCACCGGCCTAAACCCTATTTCGGTGAAAAGGAAACAACTTGAAGTCTACTCGCGTCAGTTTTTCCGCCGTGACGTGGTCTATTAAAAGAACTACAGCCTCTGATACGTTAATGCCACAGTTTTGGGCGTCGAAGTAATCAAGGATTATCCTGATTGATATACCTCGATTACTGGGGGAGTAGCCAACGAAGACTTTAGAATAAAGAAGTTCGTTTTTTTTTCAATGATGGTAAATTTTATTTTAACGATGTTAAATAAATTGACACGAAAAAGCCATCGTATGTGACTGGAGACGAACCAGTGACCTCCCGATTTACGGTCGAGTGCTCTAACCGCTGAGCTACCCTGCATCTTCTTCACTATCGCTTCATTTCCAACCGCTAACTGTTTGGAAGTTAACAACCCCTCCAGGTTAGGCATCTTTGTATGATAATCCCGGGAGGTGAATCATCCTTGGTGGAAAAATACTCTGGATCTTGAGGGTATTAGAATTGGCCCTTCCTAACGCAGAAATCTCTGCCGTCTTGAGATGTTCCCTTTTCTCAGCCACCTTCTTTCTATTAGGTGATTCATATGGAAACGAGGCATAGTCGTCCGAGCGATTGCGTTGACGTTAGGGTTTCTTGTAGTTCTGGAAAGCAATTTTGTAGGCCTCTTCAGGCTCATGCCCTTGCTTAAGAAACAACTTGTAGTGCTCCTGTGGTTCACTGATTCTAACGAGCTTGCTGATGGCAGCTCATCTGATATTTGCGAATCGTCTCGCTCTGCAACGGAAGGATTTAGAAGCTCTATTTACATTAGCGATTCGTCCACAATGTTAGAAGTCAGCTGTACTGTCTCTGTTCTTGGCATGATCGGAGGGGTGCCATTCTATTCTATTTCTAATGCGTTGTCACGAGTTGTAGAGAAACAACGGTCACCTATGCCAGAGATCTGCATTACTGCAAAAAAACTAAATTGAAACCGGACGTCGCGTCGCCTAGTATCCAGACTTCGCATACTAGCGACAGCTGCTCTCCCTTTACTTGGGGGTTGTCTGCTTCGAAACCTCTTATTAGTAGCCCAAGGCTGCCCTGATAGCGACTTATCGACAGTGTTTCCCAATATCTACCACATGTGAAGCAATGTAGTAGCTGACACCCAACCCCCAAGCATACTCCATCCTATTTAACATCCTTATATATATACATCTTTTTTAATTTCAAAAATATATTACTACACATATCTGAAATATCGTGTTTTTATCCAAGCATTACCTGAAAAGCTTCAAAAATTCTGTTACCGGATTTGAAGCAAGAGAAGCTTTTTATTTTCTGCAGTCCAATTTTAGAGGAGAACTTCAGGAATATATTTTTACTGACGCAGTTATCAGAATTGAAACGCAAAATGATGAAAATGTGGAACAAAACATCCTGTATTGGCAAAATGTCCAACCTACAAAAAAGCTCATGGGAAACTACCCGCATGAGATGTCTAAGTTACGTAGAAAGAAGCCAAATTACGTTCACTCCCATTAAGCATAGAAAAAACATCCTTAGAAACTACAGGAGCGTTGTTTACTACAGAATAAACCTGTGCTATTGATTCGAAGTAGTCTTACCTTTCCAAGTGCACACTAGATTCTTTCCAAGGCAGACAGATCTTTATCAGCGGTGTCAGTAGCAGAGCGCACAGTGTCCAAAGTGGATTGCGGCAATCAGAATTTATTACAGCTGAGATAAATTGCTTCCCCTAGACGCAAATTTGAATATCTCCAGCAGCTAAACGAGGGAATTTGCCCCTAGTTAAGATAATCAAGACCGCGTCAGGTAAACATGAGAGTTACAAAGAAAACAAAAATCGACCTCTGAGATACTACTAATCCCAACAGGTGCTCCGCTCAGCGCTAAGCAGCTAAGTGCAAATAATACTTGTTGGTGGCGGCTTTGTTGTCTAACCAAACCAAATACGCCTCACTCCACCATTTGAGATTCACCTACTCATCGGGCGGCAATACTACCGATACCGACTACCGACTGCCGGTGAGACCAAAGTTGCTTAGCCCCAGTTCTACTCACCATTTTTGTTGGTAGTCACGCGATTAAATTAATGCGACCACGGGACACAACCCGATGTCCGCGATGTGAAGTTATGTCCTGGAAATAAAAACGTCTCGGCGGCGACAATCAGCAATACTTAAAGACACGCGTGTCGCTAAGTTTCCGTTAGAAGTCTCGTTAAGTAACGATCCCAATGTGCGATGTGATGACCTTAGGAAAAGTGTAAGTGCCCTTTCAGACTTTACGATACATCCGCTTAATAATTAATAACATGTAGGTAACCAGTGGATATGGGATGAAGTAATTTGAAGTAGTGCTCGTGATGTGCTGCTAGCAACTCCCTGGCTTTTTAGAGGTGAAAAGTGTACTTGAGTGGTTTCAATAGGTAATAAATTAGCACGGTGCAAAATTCGTGAAGGAAAGGTCGAAATTAGTGCGAGATAAGAACCGAAAACATTTCGTGGTTCCCGAGAGATCTATTAACAACACTTCATTAGCAATGCAAGACGATGAGGAGGAAAAAGTTCACTTAAGGTATGGAGTTTGTTACGTTATGTAAACAAATGATACACACGGTAAATAAGCGAAAATTAGACGATGTGGGAAGGTACACTAATTGCTTACGTACCTACTTTGCACAATGAGTACTGTTTAGTGATTCGGGCATGGTAACGTTCAAGTTTCTATGAAATTACTACACAGTTCGACTGTACGCAGCTTTTTTCGTTAATTACAGTATTGAGCGAATTTCTACGAACTATTTTTGTGACTTAGGTAATCACCTGATGATTCCCAACGACACCCACTAAACACCAGTTCCTGGATGAGAATTTACGTCTTATTTAGCCTAATGCTAAGTACACCAGATCGTAAAACTTGTATTTGGAATGAATGTTAATCCTTCAGATAGTTAACACGTGTAGCTTTTGATATGTGTCCGTTCGAAAGAATTGCACACGGTATGCTAAAAAAGTGGAGGCAACATTTTGTTCTGGCTAAAGCAACTTGAAATCAGTTTTACAAATGTAAGAGTATCTAGTATCTATAGCAAAATTACTTGAAGTATTCTTTCCCGCTTCCGTTCTCTTTATAACAAACGCCTTTTGTACGAAGGTTATACTAGGGCACGATTCGCATTGTGACATAAGAACTTGAGATCCAGAAGTTTTATCTTTATTAGATTTTGCTACCGCTACCATTCTTGGTTTTTCTCTTTCAATGTAGCCAAATCTCAAGGGATGTTCTGTGTTGCTGAGGTACCGCCTTAACCGAAAAAGTATAAACGGAAAGTGAAATGGAGGGGATAAACATGACGGAAACAAATTAAAACTCAATAACACTTCATTATTAGTATTCCAGTCGGGCATTCTGAGGAAGAAGAAAATAGGCGACCGTTAACATAATGAAGAATAATTTAGTTAACAATTTCTAACTATCTTTCCAAACTGCTCAAAAACAAAAGACGAACTAAAAAATTCATAATATGAAGATAAACAATCCCTTAGATTTACTTTATTTATTTTTACACGCATATGCAGGGCTGGGCAGTATTCAAATACAAGTACATATTTGAAATACGTATTTAAATACTTTTACATTATTTTGTATTTACATTTAAATACACTTTTTAAAAGATTTTTTTAATTTAGTTTAAATACAAAATAACGTGTATTTTACATTTAATTAACTACTCGCATTTTAGAAAAAAGAAAATACTTCATGATTATTGAAATTCAAGGCTGGGCATTATTTAAATACAAGTATTTGAAATACGTATTTCAAATACTTGTAATTAAATACTACCCAGCCCTGGGTGCTCCCACAAACATTTTAGTTTTGCCCACAAAAATTCATGTTGCTTTCTACAAGTGCAATTTTACTACGCTCTTCTCACCTTCCTCTACCTCCTATATATTTTTGTGACAACGGTAAATTCTCGAAATGAGGGAAGTAACAAGTAACCCGAGTACTTCTCTCACTTCGAGAATTCGTCGTTTTGTAATAGTAGATCAATAAAGAAAACTTTTTCTAAAAGGTTACATTTTTGCACATTTTTGTAACTTGAACGAAACTTTACGCAGAGTTCCAACAGAATCTTTCAGCACAAAAGAAATAAATAACTATCGGAACTTTTTCTTAACTTCTAGAAAATAAAGTGTCATGCGTACTTTGCGAAGTAGATAAAATTTGAGAAATTTAGATACTTATTAGCTTCAATTGTTCATCATGAATCTGCACAACAAACTGTGGGTCCATTTCGGGTGCACGAAATATAACAAGGGAACGGCGATTTAGTTAACATAATAGAATTTTTCTATAACGATTGTGTAGCGCACGAGTTGGCTTATTTCACCAGGTTAAAGAATTCTCGAAGAAATCTCGACACTCATCACTTCGAGAAATTTGGCTAAAATATTTGCAGGGAAGGAATGAATTTCCAAAACGGTTTTTTATGAATTCTTTAAGAAGGAATACGTAGCTGAACGTATCTAAACAAGAATCATTAGTTACATCCTGAAACCAAACCTCTTGAAATTGATAAAATGCATTCAAATTAAAACATTCAAATTAAACATTTTTTGCTAAAGAAAATGAAAAATGTTTTGCCGCAAAACAATATTTCAGTCCGAAATGAATAACTTATATCTAGTTTTTTTTCTCAGGCTCTTTTGAAAAACATATCTCATGTCAACTGACCCTATTGATCCAGTAGAACTACTTGAAGGTAGAAGTTTACCTTTTAGCCACGGTTTACAGACTACAAGGTTAGCCAGGTTTGATTTTGACATGTGAATCGTGGCGTCACTCTGGATAAATTGAGCTCGACTCTTTGTTAGAAGAAGAAGATATATTGTTTTTGCATTGTTTTTGTAGGTGAAATTAATACCAATTAAATAGGTATATTTGGAAAACCCTCGAACACGACGAAAAAACTGCCTCATTTATTGCCAAATTTGAAAATCGTTACCATGGAAAAGCTGTAAAAACAAAGCATCCAGAATGACGTCACAAAATGGCGATTCAAAATAAAAACCTGGCTAACCTTGTAGTCCGTAAACCCTGCTTTTTGGCTATCTGTCAAATCTGCTCCCCTCTGAAATCTTATATGAACAAAACAGAAACAACTTATCTACATTCAAATTTCAAGAATATTTTACGAATATAAATTGTATATTAATTTTGGGTATTATTTTAAGTTATCGGCGGCTGAATTCCGTATCAAATTGAAAAAGGTAAAATCGAGATGTAAATATAATACTACTTATTTACTATCTTATATTTTAAAGAAAATGTCATGTTTTTCCGTACATCAAGCTATTAGGTGTGTACAAAAGGTGTTTGCTTCTTTATGTAAACATTACAGGCTGTATAAGTTGTTACCGTCAAATCATGTGCTTAACAGGTAGAGGTTTGAAAACTCATCTTGCCTGAGTATAAGAGAAGGGTCCTTGTTGCATTTGTATCTTAATTTGCAAGCTCTAGTGACGTGGTAAAAATGTAAGCCGATAAGGTGCATATCAGTCATTGCTTGTTATACGAGTTTGATCTTGGACATACAGCAGCGTAAACACACCAGCATTTATGGAGAAAATATGCTATCGAAAGAATGGAGCTTGAATATAAGTCGCGATCGGGATGACCTAAGCAGTTAACAGAAAACGATTTGTTGGAAGTCTTAAGAAAGTGACAACAAGGTAATTATCAGAAAGATTTCAGGTCCACAGGAAGGCAATAGGGAGAAGAATCTGGATCCATGGGACCCAGCCATGGGCCCATCATAAACTCTCTGAACAACACAAAAAATAAGAATATCGTCAAATTAAAGGCAGCCACACACTGAGGTGGTCAATACATATGCTGTTGCACTATAACAACAAAAGTATTGATCGCCACTGCCACCGGGTTAATGTATGGCTGCTTTAATTCAGGATTCTTCCGACGAATGGTTATGGTAGATGAAAAGTTCTATACAAGAACTTGAGACGGCATCGGACAGGAAAGGAAAAACACCAGCATCAACATCAAAAGAAGGTTTGCATTCTAGAAGAGCTTTAGAACCTGTTGGTGGGACCCTCGTGGAGCAATCTATTGGGAGCTTGTCGTACTCAATCAAACGTTGGCTGCAGATTTGTAATGTTAGAAGCTGGCACAACTTAACGCAGCAATTTTCACAAAGTGTCATGCATTAGTCAACGGTCACGTAGTCATCCTTCACCATGATAACGCAAGACCTCATACAGGTATAGTTACCCAGCGAAATGCAAAGGAACCTTGCCCCGACGGATCTTCTCCTGCTCAGATATCTTGACAAATACTTGTAGGAAAGGAATACAGTAATCAAGGAGATCTTCAACGCGCAAAAGCTGATTTTTTCGAAAGCAGAGAGGAGGACTTTTATACGAGAGGAATAAACAAACTTCCAGATCATTGAAGACAAATCACATATGATATAATAACGGTGATTACATAGTAAAAAATTAAGTTGGAGTAAGTAACTAATTTTACCACAATGAATTGCTTTATTCCAAACCGAAAACACTTTTGCACGTTCAAAATATATTAGGCCAGGATATTACACAATTAAAGCAAGCTTTTATCCAATTTTGTGGCGACGTATACAAAACCATTCGTCAATATGGAATAACACAGAGGATTTTTGGATTTACGATTCTAAAGTAATGAACGCAACTGAGGGAGAGTATATATAAAAATATCACGAACTCAGCTCTCTCGATGCGGTCGACGTGCACGGAATAGAATAGATTCCATACCGGAGACGCGTGTTCAAGCAGTGGTCTGACGAACGAGCTGTACAATGCCAATGAAACCTGACGGTCAGAGAACTCCCTGGACCAGCGCTTAATGAAACCAAGTATGGCATTACCTTTGCAAACCATGTAGTTGATATGGGAAATGAAATCAAGCTTTGAGTCTCACGCCAAGGTCGACAACAGACTGCACGCGAGGGATGCCGGCCGCGGCAAATGTGTAGTCTGTGTGTGCTGATGGTATCACGCTTCCTAAAGAATGACATAACCTCGCACTTATTTATGTTGAGCTCCAAGTTATTGTGGGAGGGAGAAAATTTTCATATCGTCAGCATAAATTAATACGTTAGAATGCCTCAAAAGATGCACGGCATCGTCAATGGAAAGGACAAAGATAAGGGGGCCAAGATGACTTTCCTGGGGCACCCCAGATGTAGCCTCTATGATTCTAGACCGAACACCACGAAAGAGCACCTGATATGACCTATCAGACAGATACGATTGAACCCATCGTCGGAAAACCCAGTTTCTGTAATTTAAGCAGTTTCTGTAATTTCGACAGTGCGATAATCTGTCGAACGCCTTACTGAAATCTGTATAAATACAATCAGTTTGCAAATTATTTTCAAAACCGGATATTGTCTTAGAAGTGAATTCCAATAAGTTTGTGGTAGTGGACCTCCCCGATACAAAGCCGTGTTGACTGGGCGAAAGGATATCTTTACATTGCGGAAAAACCCGAGAAAGAACGATCGACTCTAACAGTTTGGGTATGCAGGACAATTTCGCAATCGCTCTGGAATTAGAAATCTCGTTCCTATTACCTTTCTTGTGTATAGGAATAATGAAGGAATTCTTCCATAGTTTAGGAAAACATCCACCACTGAGAGACTTCTGAAAGAGAATGCGTAAGGGAACAACTAAAGTATCGGAACACGATTTGTGTACCAGCGTTTGAGAATAAAACAAAAAGTCTATAAGATTAAATATAGATGAGTCTCTCAGATTGAAATGTTCCATAACTGAACTGAATTTATAAACTACATGTTTAATAATTGTATATTTTTTGGAAGGCATCCGGAAATTTACCTTTAGTGCTCCTGGTTCACTGTAAGAATTGGGGAAATGATTCCGTTTCGAAATTCCGCGATTTTTAGATGGACGCTTTTGGATTACTGCGTTCTGGAAGCAAAATGTCAGTTTCATAAAATCTAGATTAATTTGAATAGGCATCCCAGGTATGGAATCCTTTTTATGCTGTCCACATTGGCTGTTATATGATTCTTCCACATTATCGCGAACAGCTTAATCTTATTGGCCTGATTTCTTTGGAAAAGCGACGTAATGTTGCCGATATAGTTTGCATCCACCAGCTGTTGATTGCTAACATTGACTCTTCGGAGCTTCGGGGCAAGGTGACCTCTAGGACTAATAGTCGCAATTTAAGGGGTGTACGCCTTTTGCATATTAACTTAAGCATGAGTCCATTAATTGCCTGTGCACAGCAGTTAATCATATTGAAGAACACTTCGACTTTAATACCCGAATATCCAAAAATGTACAAAGAAATCGTCTTGATTCTTGCTTTGTATGCCGGTGTGGGAGCCTAATCTTAATAAATTTCCATTAATTTGCTGATTTAGTTTATCCCATAAGAAATAAATCTGCAGGGAATTAATATTGATCTATACATGATTATCAGAAAGCTCTATTACTCTGGTAGAGGTCAAATATGTCTCACGTTCAAAGTTTCAGTCGCCGATGGTGAAATACTGCCTATTTAGAAAAGGTTGTCAGATATTTTGTCATTTGTTCATTGATTTAGATTCCCAATGTTGCGAACAGAGCTTTCCAATTCTACTACAATTTGTATTACATCGGTTAGACTTCTTCTCAGGAGGTCAAAATCATCAGCGTATCAAAGAACCTGTTTGAATTCGTTATACAAGCAAAATTCGAATAGATTCGTGCAGGACAGGATATGGATTGTTCGTTTAACTCTTAGAAAATAGAATAAAACGATGATATCCGAGTATTGCAAGTTACTTTAAAATTGCTTTGTCCTCTCGAAATGTTCAATAATATTCTACTGCCAATCTCCCACACAGATCAGTAGGTCTGCTTAGTATTTCAGATTTTAAGCTAACAAAGCTTTTGCTTTTCAAACGCTAGAACTGAAATTCGAAAAGAGTTTTTATTTTTGTATTAATTATAACGATTGCAAATTATCACGACAAAAACAATGGCTGTCCGTGGAGCCGGAACCAAACCGACGACCTCTAAATTTGCGGTCGAGTGCTTTTACAACTGAACTATCTAAGCAATTACTTTTTTTATGTTTAATAACCAATTAAGCCACAACTTTTTTGTCATTACTGACAAACATCAACTGAAAGCAAATTGGTCAGGCCAGCAATAATTTCTTTTTTCGTAATAGTTTAGAAGCTCTAAAACTAACAAAAAATAATATGAAGTCTGTCGTCAATTCAGTTCATTTTATTTTTGGACACAGTGTGTGCAAACTGTACAGACTATCCTTCCTAAACACAGGGCTCATCTGCAAAGATCTATGAGTATCCTGAAGTTGTTTATACTGGATAGGTGACCAAATCATTTAAGTCTACAAGATTTTATGAAATTTGCTGCATTGGAAGTACTAAAAAACACTGGCCAACTAGTTTTCAGCTTTTGTCTGTAAGTGAAACAAAATGAACTTGTCTTATAGACCTTGTTGAACGGATTACAGATTTCTAGTCTGGATTTTATTATTATTTTAGATTATTTTTTGGAATTGTTCATACCTGAACAACAATTACTCAATAACTTTCAATAATTTCTTAATTTCTTCAGATTATTGATTCATGTAATTGTATCTTTCTTGCTTTCCTCAGCCAGGGCATTGACTCATAGCATAAACAAATTTTTGCTGATCATGCTCGTTTTGCGTAACTGGCTCAGTAATGCTCATAAGAATTTCATGCTGACGCTTATGATAAGAGTCAATGCATTGACCACCCATGCAAACATGCTGACACTCTTTTTTTGATGCAATCAATTAATTGACTAAGCTAATGTGATTTTTAATAATTGTATATAAGAACGGAAAGGACATTGGATAAAGTCAGTTATCAAAAGACATTCAAAGTGATTTAATTTGATAACCGCAACTTATAATCAACACGCGGTTGATTATACATGGTCCTTCGAGCCGGATATGTACCAGCGACCTATGGTCCTTCGAGCAACGAAAGTTGAAATTAGCAGACGAAAGAATTAATACACGGTTAATTCTAGGTACAGTTCCAACATATATACAGCTACAATTTATTCAGCCATACAGAATTAACACACGGTTAATTCCAGTACTTTTAGAAGAAAGAATTAACACACTGTTAATTCTTGTCGAGCAGTGCCATCATCTACACAAGTTTATTCTTTCACCTGGTACAGAACCAACACACGGTTAATTCTAGTACCTCGACTTCGTCATACGCAGCCAAGTACAAATACGGGATCATCAAGCCACAGTAGAACTACCACACGAGTACTGCAGGTCATCATAATCAACACACGGTTGATTATACGCCTTCAATCATACGTCGGGTTTAACTTCTCTTGGAAATCATGGCCACAAACATAGAACTAACAATCAAATCACAAAAAACCATAGCAGAAGATATTACACGCCTACTAAAGAACTTCAATAAGGATGGCAAGGATAGAAAAACTGATAGCTATTTAGCGAAAAAACTTACTGAATTAAATAAACTCTGGGAAGATTTCAATACACTTCATGATAGTCTGGGAAATGCCATTACTCCAGAGCATCCATATTTCGTAGAAAAACTCTATGATAAAACCAAGGATGCTTACAACAAGGCTTTAGAAACCATTTCCAATTTCCCGCCCACGAGAACTTCTGATGGAAAACAGGCGAAAAAAGAATCTGGAAAAGAAGCAAACAATATTTCAGAACAATGCAACGATTCCTATCTGCCCGAGCCAATAGCACGAATCATACAGCAATACGAATCCAGGGCTCCGTCCACAGCATCCAGCGAAAACCTAAATCCGTTACAACACCCTTATCATGAAGCAAACAGATTCAATAACTACGCCAAGCTACCGCTGATCAAAATACCAAAATTTAGTGGAGATTACAAGGAATGGAATACCTTTATCGACATTTTTTTGAACCTAATTCTTTTGGGATAATATTCTTCCATCCATCCTACGATAGTCAGCATCACCTATTTTAAGTAATACTTAGATCCGAAATGCTAGCGTAAATGTCACCCCTCAGATGAACTCTCATGTTTTTCGTGAGTTTAGGTTTAATAAGGGATTATCACAAATAGTACCCCTTAATACATGCTTTAACTTCAGCTGCCTGTTTATGTATGTGTTATTTAATATGTTAAAAATGTATTTATCTCTTTTTATCCCCTCTTAGGTAGAAATTTTAAGAACTCTATGTTGGTGCCTGCGTTTCATAGGAAATATATCCTTCAAAATTCACACTTCACATATTAATGGTGTGGACCAAATGATTCAATCTACAGAAATACATATCCCACCAAAAACATAATGTTGAAAAAGAAGGCCAAGTTCCTTACTTCATGTAGATGTTTGACCAGCAAAAGAGTTGAAATCGAAACCAACGCCAAGTTTTAAACCATTTTCTTTGCACCGGCTTTATTTTGCAATTCTGTTGTAAGTAATTTGTGTTTGAAACTTTTTTAGATATCAATACAATAGTATTTTTCCATTTAAACTTGGCGGGTTTTCGTTATGT
>QYTT01088927.1:0-11073 GCA_006980735.1 Dasypogon diadema | reverse complement strand
CCGTCAAGCAATTAATATGGTTTTCCTTTAAATTCATTTTCACCTTAGAATTGCCAAAGGAATATTTATGATGATTATTTTTTCATTAGGTACTATGAACGAAGCGATAAACTAGTTCTTGAAGGTTTTATGTTTCTCGGAAACCGAGAAGACCTCCAGATTAAGGACCTTTCCGAATCTAAGTCTTTATCTCCGTCTTCGTCTTGTTATCACAAAAAGTGACATAATGTCAAGACAAAGCCCGTTCGATTCCAGCCTCTATCCTATATCGAGGTTACCTATTTGGATTTAACAGAAAATGGGACTCTTTCAGGAAGTCCAGCCTCTGTTCTATAAATGTTCCGTCAGATTATCATAGCGAGCCTAGTCTAGACTGATAACTTTAAAAAGGATTTTCTGTAGTACAGATGCTTTCCTTACTCGTTCTACTCGTTTTCGGAATTCGCTATAAAATCCAGTGGAGATTTTCGAATTAGCTTTTAAAACTGTTCTGCGAGTATCACAGAGTGCGTAACAAACTTTCGACGTGAATTTGAGGGCTTCTCTTAACAGCCTATTCTTGCTTTTTCCTTTGCACGTCAGCGTTCCGCAAAGACTTCTTGTTGTGACTTCTTTCGAGTATATAAGTAGATGAAAAGTTTTTCCCAGAAGAATCCTGTTTATGCCACGAAGAGCATGCCCAATATTTCTCTCTATTCTGAGCTGTGATTACCATTTTTATACTTGATTCAATGTAGTTTTTTTTTAGGTTTCTATATGCCAAACTAACGTGGCAGTCAGATCAATGTTTGCAAATCGTTCTCACTTTTTCTACATATTTGCAGAGATATGATTTTTATCACCAGATATCATCTCATTTGGAACACTCTGATAAAATAAGAAAATGATCAGTTAATAATCTATCCTCAGGGTTATGTTGCTTTCACTCAACCTATCCATCCTTATTGTTGTTAGTTGACCATTGAACCTTTCTCAGAATTTACCAATAACGAGGTGATTGTCCTTTATTTCTACTACGAAATCCTTGTATAGAAAGTGTCTGTCACGTAGCTAATGTCTTCTGAAATAATACACCTATTTAAGATAAAGAGGTCGATTTCAACAAATCCATTAATATCCTTGTAAATGACTTTGGGATCATTAATTCAAAAGGTTAAAACATTAGAAACGCAGGAGCTTAATTAAATTAGCGGATGAAAGCAATATGATGACCAATGAAATTGATACGTTGAAAATCAGGGTGTCAATATTAGAGGAAAGATATTTAAATGAGTTGATTGAAATTAGAAACATTTCATACTAGCTCTGTGAAAATTTGTTGAATGTATGTCATAAGTTGTATGCCTTTTTGGGTATTATGTTGTCTGACAATGAGATTATAAAGGCTCAGAAGGTATCCTCTAAACGACAGAACATTAGTTTCTTGGACCAGGAGTTCTTAAGCATGCTAATCAATATATTTAGATATCATATTACGGTAATATATAAAATCAAAACAGAAAATTCGTGCTAGTTTAAGGTTACTCAAAATTCGACTAAAACTTCCAATCGTAGTCGAATTCTTTTGTAAATAGGCATCTTGATAAGTGAAGGACCATCTTAGTCCAGGGAATTTTAAAACGTGCAAATTGGGGCAGTATAATCAAATTCAAATTAATTACATTAAAGAAAAAAAATTTCAAGAACGCAAGAAAAAAGCAGAAGGGACAGAAACAAGTAATCAAGGAATCAATCAGGAACGAAAAGTGATGAAGTGAGGAATAAGTGGATTAAGAGTAGGAATTGGATTAGTGAGCTCAGTAGGAAAACCAAGAGTACCAGAAATTAAGGGAGGAAATAAGATAAGAACCTTTTTAATAAATTTCTCGAAAAAAAACAAAGTGAAAGGCATTCTGAAGAGTATAAGGCGCCCCTTTGCAACAAATTGCTAAAAATTCATTCGATTGTTTTATTTGCTAAATGTGTTAATTACATTGTTATTTGATAAGCTGCTATTTAACAGTAGATTTTAATTGTAATCTTGCCATTGAGAAATTGGATTATTGTCAAAAATAAAAGAATAAATTGGAAATATTTCATTAGTAAATCTTCCTGTCAGTGCGTAGTATGTGTGGCGCCCCTAATCCTTTTAACCTCGGATCTTCTCTGGACAAATCTTGACTTTTTATTTTATATAAAAGGCGCACCTCTTTTCGTTAAGAGTGACTTAGTAATGAAGCATCAAGTAGGTAATAACTGTAAAAATAGCCAGTTCTTAAGACAGCGATACCTTGTCCGAGAACAGTAAAAATTTCAAAATCTGATGGTGCTATTGATTTTTCCAAAAAACTTTAATAAAAAATCTTCCTGAGGACTTAAAACTTTTTTTCTAGTAGAAAATTATTCCATTACATGTCCTTAAGGAAGTGCAACTGAATCACCTTCACTACCTCCGCCACCCGTAGCTGGCGGTACGTTTTTGGGATCTTTTTGAGCTTCCAGGGATTATTAGGGGTAACCATGCCATCATAAAGGTGGTGTACTTTTAGTATGGCTACCGACTTGAAATTTGACCATTAGGTACGTTTTGATTTGTAATTGACCAGAGAAATCGGAAATTATTATTGATAGTTTTGCGCACAATCATCCTCTCCTCCAAATCAATATTCGTAATCCCAATATCATCGATAACATTCGGAAACGCAGCCAGCGCATCCAGCAGCACCATCTTGGAGATTGTTATTTGCTTTCTACCCGACATCAGCAATACCCATTACGAGGTCATCATGAGCCATACCCGCATAGGTAGGTCGTCACGTGGTGAGAACCACTTGCCTTTGCAGCCTCTATCCTACCTTGAATCTGCTTGCGCTACCTATCTGTGCATTTCCTCCGCTCATGGCTCTTGGCAAGTCCCTTTGGTTAGCTCAGATTGAAAACTTTAGGCGATTTTCCATCTGCCCTTCCACAACCTCCTACAGAAGCAGCTCCCTACTTGATACCAGAACTTGGGCGCTTGAAACTCTGCAGGTGCTGGCACCTTTGGAATTGATTATGTTGAGTTTGCATTGGCGTCCCTCGAGGTCAATTACTCAACCTCTTGGTTTCTAACACTATTCTCAACTGCTTCCGAAGACTTCAGTTTTTATTTTTTTTGCTTCAGCCTGATTGAGCAGCCTCCGCTCTTCTTCCCAGTCTGGCCAAATCAGTCCAGTTTACGTCTGCTGTAAATAATCTTCATTCTCGGGTTTATCTGACCTCTTGACACCATCTCTCCTCGAATGCCAAACGCGTCGTATAGGTCAAACCGTTTCAGTTTGTCTGTTGCCGTTGTTATGTATAGTTGCATATCTTCGACCTATTCGGAACAATCGATTTCTCTGTTTTTAGCCGCCTCATTGGCGTCACGTATCGGTAAAAATGCCTCCCGACTCCCTCTTCCAGAAATCATAGCTGGCCATACACAATAGGGATTTCCTCCGGAATTGGACCTTCGCAGATCACTTCCCCCGACCAGATCCTCTTGTTACTGGTTGAAGGTATAAGTCTGTTTGGATCCCCTTAACGTTGTCTAGCGATCCGACGGATGAGTTATTTTTCTTAGGTTAGCAGATCTAGTCTGGCAAGTTAAGGGACTGTATAGGATCTGATCCTACGGACCAAATCCGCGAGCCTGGATTAGTTCCATATGCGGATAACTATTGAGCCGAACTCCGCAGTTAGCCGATATACCACCTGGGGTACACAAATCCTTAATCTTCTTCATTACCATTGTTTGCCAATAAATTTTGGTTCCGCTTTTCAGTGATAATCTGCTTGGCATGGGAGACCATACCGGCATCTCATCAATACCTATGTTACTGACTCGCTACTACCAACACCTCACTAAGATTCTTAAGATATTCTACCGTTAATAGGTGTAGACAAATGTAGAAGTGAGGCTCTGTAAATTCTAGTTAATCAAATTGGAGCACCAGATAAAGTGTCTTATATGATTTTTAAAGAGATTAGTTATTTAATAAACTTGTAAACAGATAAAGCTGTAAAATATTTTGCCTATTCATTTTCACAACAATTGCTTAAATTTTTACTGCAATTATTAGTTTGTATGCTTTTATTTTGTCTTAGTTGCAATGCTTCTAGAATAAGGGGCTATCAAATTCTTGAATTTTATTAGAATTAGAGACACCGCCACAGTTTACTAAATTCCTTTTACACAAAAGGAATTTATAATATTTCCCACAATTACTCTATATCATCATTAATGTTCTCTTTACAATAATTTTGTTTCAAATCTGCTAAGCACAAAATCAGTGTTTGATGTTGCTTCACAGTAGTACTGAAGCTCTCGTAATACCACAAACATTAATTATTAATTATCACTGTTGAGAGGGCCAGTAAGTAGCGAAGCGTATTTGCAAATTTTCTCAATCATTAAAAAGGATTTTCAGGCATTAGCAACAGCATTTTCTCTTAAAGAATTAGGACATAAATCAGAACAATTCATCTTGGGTGAAATTGATGAAGCAGGTAGCTTTTTTCTGTTACTTTATGGTATTTTGTTTGTTTTATTTCAATTTACTGTAATATATATGCGGTCCTTCGAGCTGGATTACAATCAGTGACATAGATGTAAAGATATTCAAAATCTTACATTTTATATAGTTACAATCTAAAATGGTTAATGTAAACTTCATTTCCTGGACATACTGTATTCAAAATACAAATCAAAAAATCATAAATGAACAAATTATGTCCAAATTAGAATACTTTCGCACAGCAATTCATTGACGAACTGTTATAATATAGTTTTGCATGTGCTCTATATCACTCGACAAAAACTACAAGAGGCTGTTTAGAAATCTGTCCGGATGATATTGACACACCGGTGGTCGAGCGGACTGAAGTGCACGTCTGCAGACTTTCTCTTCTCTGGGCGTGGGTTCGACTCCTGCAAAGGGCGCGATAATTTATCTGGATACCAATGGTTAAGTCAATTCTATTGGTAAGAATTGTATTTGCGAAGCCACTGGGGTGCTGCATAATAAAAATTCCATGCTAAAAAATATTGTGGCTTACTTGTAACATTTGTCAGGTTAAAAATTTTCCCATTCTCCTCTTTTCTAAAATACCCTTGCGCCTAAGTTGTGCTGTGTACATCACAGGGTTGTTCTATGAGCTTGGGCGCAGCAAATAATTTCATATCTTAACGTCTTATATAAGAAATAGAATACACTTTATTAAATTGTAAAAAAGTATGAACATCGAGTATCTTAAAAATAGACTTTAAAAATTAGCAATAATTCTTAATATATAAAAATGTACAGTCCATATGCGCGTATTTATATGTCAGATATTATCAATGGGTTATCAAAGTTCATGGCAATTATATATTCTTCGAACGAGTATATTCCTTCAAATACCAACGGTTTCTGGTCCATATCAGTAAATATAAAAATTTTATCTGGATATTGATATCTGTAAATAAAGGCTTTATTGGAAAACATTCGAAAAGGTCTGGCTCAATGTTTATTCATCTTTAGTTCTGTCTACTCTTTCCTATGCCGTAAGAGTAACGTACAAAAGAACAAATCATTGCCCATTCTTGAAATGAATCGTTTATATCCCTTTGGGAAAAACACGAAAACCAGTTCACCTTTTTGGCACAGTTTTCAATGAAAACCATTCCTTTTCCCAGTGCTATTCTTTCGTTAAAAATGTCCTGTGTAAATAATAAGACAAGAATGAACGAAATTTTTAGCTATTTTTGCTTCGTTTCATAATCCAGCCAACGATTTTCGTCCGACTGCTACTGTTTTCGGTTCATTCAATCACGAAGCTAACTTCATTTCGTCGGTTATTAGTATTTCCCTTAAAAGTAACTACGTGATTGAGAAAATTTTCTGAAGTATTTGCTGGAGGAATTTGTTGATGAAAAATCTAATAATTCTGTTGGCGAATCGTACTCATCTCTGTTTTTCCCAACGGATGGTTCCAGTAAGATAGACGCTCGAACGCCCAAATATTGAATTATCTTACTTCGGCCAGATCCCTGAGGGTGTATATCCGGATATGGCTACCGCTGGGATCCACGAAATTTTTCTCATTTGATGACGTTCGAATGATTTACGATGGAATTTATCTCCAGTAATTGATTCAACGTAGACACCAACACTTTTATTCTAAAGGTGAACTACGCCCATTGCGTAATCTATGCTCCAGTGAACCAGAAAGAGTCCTGCAATAAATTAATTAAGCTACTTTAGAAATGGAATTCCGCTTCCAGAAGACAGGAGGCAGTAAGTTTTGAGCAATCTCGTTAGTGATCGATCGGTTGTAATTAGACTCTGAGGCACTCTCCTCGGATAACCCCTGTCTGGCTGCAACCGACTTTCACAACTTTGTGTCTCCTTGATTTAAGTTGCTTAGAACTTGATTACCGGATGCTTACTCTAAGGAAAACAAGGTACCTACTTTACCCGGAGGAAGTTTCTTGCTGTGATACTTCCAGGTGCTTTTTCGCATATATGTGAACGATATTGAGTAAGTCATCCGCTGTGTGGCAAATTTTGTGCTTCGGAGTGTTTTTCATCGAATCCAATTAATCGCTGCAGATTAAGCTTTTCGGTGTAATGTTTAGAAGATTCTATCCATAATAATCGATTTTCTGGAAATGACCTGTGCTTGCTAAGTATTCAGGACGTGTTTTGAATTTTCGTAGTAATAATTCCTAAAGGAATGCTTCCTCAATCCTGGAATCTTACACTATTGAAAATTCAGCAATATCCGGAATGGAGCCGTCAAAATTTGATTTTGATTCTCCTCGGGATGGAGACAAATTCGCAAGTAATGAGATAATAACTATTTTGAATATTTTTAAAGATTTTTTTATTTTAATATTTTGATAACACATTTTGATCCAACAATGTTAGACAAGCAAGGGTAAACTCCGCCTGAGGTCCATGTAATGCTCGGAGTATTGCATTTTTGGCCCCACTGACGCCATTCAATCCTTGGCAACAACCTTTGGCTTGAGGGGTGTTACATTCCCCGTCTATAATAAAAATTACTTGTTATGGCAGGAAAATAGGCCAAAGCGCGATATGACTATGTTTCAATCTCTAGAAAAGATGCTTGCGATGTAGCTCGGCAAGGCGTGCTCAGCTGGCCAGCTGCAGTATGAAATACCAGGAGAACCTCCCAATCATAGTTAAGTATTTTACTAAGTTCACTCGTAGTGTCAAATTGGAATTTCATAGTGTGTAAGCCCGCTACCTGCATCTTTCAATACAACAAAGAGGCAGACTGTATTCTTAGATGCAGATTTTGGTCTTAGATAGGATTTTGACCTGGTAACATGTAAATGGTTAGTCAGGTTGGGTCATCCCATATAAAAATTTTACATCTTTTTTAATTTTAACAAGGAAAGAAGCTATAATTGGTTTAGAACAATTATGTTATACCCTAGACGTAGAGAAGAAAAGAAAATAATGCGTTTGTAGTTAATTATCCCAGGCTACTTATTCTGACCTTCAAATCTGCAGGCAGTTCTACTATCCGCAACCTGTCGACGCACCCTTTAGCTTTAATTTGCCGTTTCGTGAAAATTGCATTGACCTGTAGTAAACCATGTTCGCCATATTGGACCCGCTATTTTGAATCTCCAAAATTTAACCCCAGATTCGAAATCAGCGACCTCCAAAAACCCATATGGACTTATTTTACTTTAGCTGGAGGTTTCATATGGCATGGCAACCCTATGAAGGAGTTGTCCAAATGGGACCATTTACGAACCTGATCTTTCATTTTTAATAAATATCGGTGTACCAAATTTCAAGTCTCTAGCTTAAGGCATTCTTGAGATAACTCGCGGACAGACAGACAGACAGATTCGATTCCCTTTAATGACAATGTAGTTTATTTCTGTGTATCATTAATATTTTGATGCGTTACAAACGTTTGCTCAACGCTGTAATATCCTACATCTAGGGTATAAAAATATACCCAAACCGGTGGCGGAGCTCGTTAGCTCTGTGCATCATAGGGCTTTCGTGATGAGATTAGGCAATACAGAAGTTTAAAAGTTCTCATTTAAATTCTATTGTGTTATTTTTAAAATTATTGTATCATATCTTTGCGATTCTTCTCATTTCTCATTTAAATTCTATTGTGTTATTTTTAAAATTTTTGTATCATATCTTTGCGATTCTTTGCTCACGAGTTTTACTTACGCGTTTTCTAAACTGGGCGCGGGCGCGTACCCTTAGAGACGTCCATTGTATTCGGTTAGGAAGCTTCGGTTCCAGATGTTGAAATTCCTGGTTTGCTGGGGTTAGGTGCTGCATCGGTGAATCCTTGCAGTTCGGGTGGTTCCGGCTTCAGTGATGTATCCTTAGCCTGGCTGGCTGTCTACCTCAATATTTGGGCAGGGACGAAGCCCATAAAATTCGAACGGTGTCGAAGCGTCTATAGTTGATTCTACCTCAATTTTTGTGGGAGCTGAGGAACTAAAGATGGATAGCCTTGAGCGTTGGAGGTAACTTAACTGAATTGCCATCGAAAACAGACTCAGATCCGGACAACGAGGATAGAGGTGCCTTGCTTCAAGATTTAGAGAACGGTCATTTTTGGTATAGGCAATATGTTAATGGAAGTCTCTTCTACTCATCCTTTAGCGGGCTGTTGGAATGTACAGGCAAAACAACAAAGGTCTCAGGTAGCCTTTCACAACAAAGGTCTCAGGTAGCCTTTCAGCCTTTCACAAGAATTCTGTCAACTTTTCAATTTTGATACAGTTTGTAAGTGAGAGCGATTTAAAGTGAAAAACTTTTGTAATTTTACAACAAGCAGTGATAAAATATTTGGTTTTGAAAAAAATGAATGATGAAATAAAAGCGGAACTCAGCGAAGTTTATGGGAACTCTGCACCCTCATTGTTGGTCATAAAATACTGAACAACTTAATTTAAATGCGGCTGTACAAGCGGTTATTCATGGCCACAGTGTTTTGGGATACACGTGACATAATCCCCGTCCATTACCTTGAAAAGGACAAAATTATTATTGGCGAATATTATGTCAATTTATTAGATCTTTTTAGTTATGGTGTAAAAGAAAAATGTCCGGATTTGGTGAAGATAAAAATTCTTTTCTATCAAGACAATCCACACGTGCACACTTTTGTCATCGCCATGAAAAAATTCCATGAGTTAAGATACGAATTGCTTCCACATCCACCCACAATATTTACCAGATTTATCCCCCAGCGATTATTTTCTGTTTCCGAATATGAAAAAATGGCTCGGCTTAGAAAGATTTGTCTAAAACGTTGAGGTGATTGCTGAAACGCTGAAAGAAGCGCCTATTTTGAAGGTTTGGAGAAATCGTATTTTTTAAATGGGATACAAAAGATTTTCTATCTTGAACGAAGTGTATCGAGCTTTACTCCTGACCCTCCTGATAAAAATAGGCAATCAGTTTGGGGTACAGTAATATTTCTAACACTCACTTAATGAACATAGTATGCTTATGAGACAGAAATTATAAGGTTCAATACATTTATTTATTGGATTTGGGAATACCTATTTTATATATGTTAGGAGAGAGGAGATGTAGAGTAAAATTAACTTAGTGAATCTGGGGAGGATACCGTAGGGTCCAGCAGCAGAGGAATTAATCCTATACCGACTTGAAATTCATCAACGCATATAAAGGAGAAACCATTGATGTAAACCTTATCTGGCAAAAATCCTGACTGCCGAACATTAGTACTAATTTGACTTGGAATAGAAAGAAAAATTTGGTTCATTTCGTTGGGGTCGATGTCACATGAGGAAGAATCCTTTAAACTTTTTAGCTTTATCGAATTGGAATAAATGCAATTAGATTCTGTTGCTTCCTTTTATAATAATGAGTTTCCCTTCTAGCCCAGAAGAAGCACTTCTCAGTAAGAGGCCAAGAACCATTTACCTATCTCCGCGAAAGCGTTCACACATTTCATCAGAAATGTGTTAAGATTAGGCTCCCCGACAAGCATGCAAAATATTAATCATTAGTAAAACCACATCAGAAAAGGACAGGAAACTAGTCACTAATGTTAGTTTCAGACAAAATCACAAAGCCACCTTAAGACGGTTTTTTAAAACATTCTTAGACACACCCAAGTCAAAATGTTCCCCAACGCGGTTGACCGCCATACACATGCGGTTAATAGGGTCATGCTCCACAGAGTCAATGCAGGCGTTAAGGAGCTGGTGAATAAAAACTATATGGGCGACACTTCGTCGCTTTTCCAAGGAAGACAGGCCAACGAGCTTAAGACGCTCGTGATAAGGCGGAAGAATCATAGGGTTATTCCAAGGCAGATCCCTAACCGCAAAACGAACGAACCTGCGTTGAACAGACTCGATACGACCAATGTGGACGGCATAGAAGGGATTCCAAACTTGGGAAGCGTGTTCAGGCAGTGGCCTGACGAACGTGTTATATAAGGTTAAAGTGACCTGAGGGTCAGAAAACTCTCTCGACCAGCGTTTGACGAAGCCAAGCAAGGAATTGCCCCTTGAAGCAACATAATTAATATGGGAAACAAAATCGAGTTTTGGATCCAGCCTTACGACCAGGTCAATAACCGATGTAACCCTCGAAATGCTGTCCGCAGCGAACGTGTAGTTGTAGCTAACAGAATCACGTCTCCTAACGAACGACATGACCTCACACTTATCTATGTTGAGCTCCAAGTTATTGTGCCCACACCAAGAGTGGAAGACATCTAAGTCCGCCTGAAGCGAAGCGCAGTCACCAATATCACCAACAGCGGAAAAAATCTTCATATCATCAGCGTAGATTAAAATTTTGGAATGTTTCAGGAGGTGGACGATGTCATCGATGGAAAGGATAAAAATGAGAGGACCCAGGTGGCTACCCTGAGGTACCCCAGGAGTAGCCTCAATGACCCCAGATCGCAAACCACGAAACAACACCTGGTAGGATCTATCAGACAGATACGAGTTAATCCATTCCAAGAACAACGCTGGAAAACCCAGTTTCTGAAGCCTTAGTATGATGACCGAATGCGACAGCTTGTCAAAAGCCT